>AWOL01S0003026.1:0-27708 GCA_000715115.1 Nicotiana otophora | reverse complement strand
TTGAATTTATTTATAGAACAGTTGCCTAGATGGCAAGGATAGTATTAAAGTATTCATAAAAGCTATAGGTTATGAGACTGATAGGTGCATCAGTCAACATTCGAGGATGAATGTTCCAAAGGGGGGAATGATGTTACACCCCATGTTTTCGTACAAAAAAGTACGTCGTAAGTCAATTGATGTAAGCTCAAAAATGATATCGTCTTTGAAAGTGCATAAAGTAAGTTAATAATGTTACTTTGGAGGTTAAAAATATTAAAGATCATGGATAACAATTATCAAGAGGGTTGGACGGCTTAGAAGCTAAACGAATTAGAGAAAATAAGTTTTGTAGAAAGTCGACAAGTTGAGAATGTTATAACGTGTACTTTTGGGGTGAGACTAGGGTGCTTAAAATGATAAGGAGGTTAATGTATGAGTTATTTTAGTTGTATGATAGTTGTGTATTACGTTTTGAAGTCACGCGAGTTTTGAAACAAAAGGTTGCAAAGGTCATCACAAGTTACATTCATAAATATGCTGAAACTTAGGTCAAATGTGGCTGAGCTTCTCTCCCAATATATTTGGAATTACGAGATGATCCACCTACCAAATTGAATAGCTGCGAGTCTAGTTTCTAATGCATTAAACCATTCTTCAACACAACATCGAAACAGAGAGATATTTGCATTTTTGCGAGACCGCGCAAGCAGCTCCTAATGGGACCCACTTAGGCGGTGGACGACTCTTGAATATTTTAAAGGTGTTGGATGGCTCATTTTTGGTCATTTTCGACCAAAGATAGTTACCAAACTCTATCAACACCTCTCTAACATTTCTCCAAGGTTCCAAGTCGAATCCAAGGTGGTTTTACCTAAACCTAACCTCAAAAGTTAGCCTAAGTGAAACATAGAGTCTCTATGGTGTTGTGATGTCATTAAATGTGCTTTTAACCTAAGGGAAGCTTTGGTTCGAGTTTGTTCTATTTATTTAAGGTATGTATAATACCCTATTGCTTGTGATTATGCTTATCTATATGTTGGTTAAGTTATTTGGTTCAAGAATTACAAGATAGCATTTGAAATGACATAAGAAGTTGTTATCTCTTATTGTACTATTTTGGAGTTGTATATATGATTTCATATGGCTGGAAATCGTGGGTAATAGCCTGGATATTATAGTTTTATTGTTGTTATGATTGTCAATATGTTGCGTATGTTGATGATGCTATAATTAGGAGAAGGAGCAACCACACAATACCTCGAAGTTGTTCATGTCGTTGTTATATCTTGTGGGGTTGTTTGATGTTACTTTTATGATGGATATAAGGTTAGAATGTCAAGTAAATATATATATATATATATATATATATATATATATATATATTTATATGTTGGACCTGTTTATGGTGTTGTAAGTACAAGGGATATGGGAAAAATAGTTGGGGTTTAGTTCCAATCCAAGCTTACTGCTCGTCATGTTAAATAGTAGTTTTGTTGGTGACATTTGTGCACTCGTTGTTGTGTAGATTAATTGGTGTTGTTGGTCTGTTGGTTGTGTTTTGGTGCTTAAGGTATATAGTTGAAGGTTGTATGTGTTCTTGTTGTTTTGATGGACTTGGGGAAAGCAAGGAAAACGGTGGAGATGCTATCCGTTTTAATGTAAAATAAGCTTGTCATTCGTTGTACGATAGTTGCATCATTCGTAGCTTAACAATAGTATTATTATCGTTGATGTAGATTAAAGTGTGGAAAAACGAGTTCAACGTGGTCATTGTACAGAATGTAATAAGGTATGTTAAGGCTATCCCTTGTTTCCTTTTGGCATAATCCATATGATACAACAAAATGATCAAATACACAACTTTCACAAATGACTCTATTCTTAGAATTACTAGGGTTGCCTATGTTCTTCATTCCCCGTATGTCCTATTATCATATTCTCTGTTCATGGATCTTAGAAAATACATATGTTGATAAAGTTTATTTCGTGATATTAAACGAAGGCATATTGATCTTATGACATTCTAAGGGATCTTATTGACTTACTTTATTAAGCATTGTATTTATTTATACATGTACATTGGCCCATGACCAGATGACGTTATATACGCGTATATTATATTGTTGACCTTGAAGAGTGCCTAAACCCTTCTCTTTGAGTTAATTTGAGCACTTTCCCGATCTTTGGTGACACAGACTAGTTAAAATAGAATTATTTACAAATAACTGCCGCAACGCACCTTAAAATCGTTAGGCAGCGACTCTTCTCTTTTAATACCCATTTAAAAGAATTGTTACATGTCGAAATCCACTTTCACGAGAAAATGGGGGCGACAACATGGCGACTCTGCTGGGGATATACTTAGGCTCTTACCATAACGAATTTTTGCTTCTGCTGAATTAATTTTGACTGCTTGATTTCTTTCATGTACCTCCCTTTTTTTCCGTCCCTTTATTTGCTTGAAATTGTTATCTCATGAACTTCCCTTACCCATATCCTTTATTTACTTCACCTAATTATATTTCTCAAAATTTTGTAAACTATGCTAACTTCTTCCTTTTGTCTTTTCTTTTCCCTTCTCTATCTTGTTTATTTTATCGCACTATTTGCTACTCTTATGTGCTTTCACCATGAACAAATGCTTGACTACATGTTATTACTCCTGCATAAGAATGCTTTCAATATCATAATCCACTTATGCCTATTATCAACATAGCAGCACTTGATGAGTGTCCACACTTTTCTAAAAAACCCTTTTAAATCAAAAAGGCTTATTAGCGATAGACTATTTGATCAGCGGTGCAGTCGACAGTCCCGTGCCTTTCCCTTTCAAGTCACACGTTTAAGAGTATCAGTCTAGACATGTACATGCATCATGTTAAAACCTAGTATGGATTAAAATTCCAATGGCGCAATTATCCGTGTAGATAAGCCTTGTCCAAAGTCCAACAGTATTTCCATATTCCCAAAGGACACAATCATGTTATGTGCATTACTTAGAGAAAACGTGCTAACATGTTGACCATTATTGAGAAAATAATCGAATCAGGAGGGGGAAATGGCTAACCTTTTTATTTAATTATAGAAAATGACGCAAAAATACCCAGGTTTGGCATGTTCTGGAAGGGTATTGGGTAATTTGCCGTCTTTGTTGAACGTCTAGCAAAACAAAGAATTAATTGAGGCACCTACTATGTTCTGGGATGAAAAGAGAGTTGTCTTCTGATTTGGCAATATAGAGATGACTTATCTTCTAGAAGAAATTATACGTAGTTTTTTGAAAATGATGGGTTCAAGAAAAATGATGAGTTGGGTTACTTGAAGAAATCCAATATTCCTTTCGAGTTTCTCTACAAATGGTATGGACATAGAAAATCATATTGTTTGCATCATGAGGAGTTAGCTATCACTTCTTTGGGATGGGTTCATCGTCGAGTTTGTGTCTTCATAGTCTGTTTTCTAGGTTTGCTAATTTGTTCAATGTAAGGAGGGAAAATTCACACTCGTTTGGCCATGGTCCCCAGGACCGAGATGGAAGGGATTGAGGGGCATAAATACACCATCTTTCCTATGATACTAGCTGAGATGTACCGGGCCTTGAATCGGTGCAAACATGAGTTTGGGCATTTTGAGGGTTGCAATCTTCTACTACAGGTTTGGATGCTAAAGCATTTTCAGAGGGGAAATTGCTGTCAGGATCTCTTGCATAGACCACTGAATGACAATAATACCAGTCATCATCCAAACAAGATGACATTTACTCCGGATAGGTTTGCAAATCCTGGGAATACTGAAGGGTGGGTACACTTATTCAATAATCTGATTGACAAACAAGTGCATTGGATGTTTGAGTGATTTTCCAGTAAATAGTTCATAATCAGGTCCAAAGGGACCACTCATTTGGTGCTGATTGGGCTACGGGGCATTTACCCTTACGCTCCTATAAAAGTAATGAGGCAAGCTGGGAGGAAGAAGGTCATACCTCAGGTTTCTAATATGATTCAGTATAAGGTAGACTTTAAAGGGGACGTTATTCCATTCAAGTTTGAGGCCTAGCACATATGGAACCAAAAGATAGTTTTAGACAGAGAGACTATCGAGCTAGACAGGTACCATGACGGACATATGTATTGCTAACTTTCATGGCTAGAGGATGATATAATCGGGGACGTCAAAATATGAGTCAATCTAAAAAGACCAAATCATAGATGAGGCGGCCGAGGCTCCGGTGAAGTATAAGAGGCTAGGCAAAAGAGTGTTTGAATCTGATGCCAAGCATCTGGAACAACATAAGATAGATATAGAGGCAACAAAAGAATGGAAGGAGATTGCGAACAAGTCGAAAAAAAGGTTGGAGCACTTAGAACAAGAGCTGATGAATTTGGAAGGAAAGATGATGAACAAGCTTTGGGATTGCTAAGGTATGGGCTACGATGAAGGAGGAAAGTTGGCGATGGCATACTTGTTGCTCGACATGCATGACCTTGGGAGTGTGACTAATGGAGTAAAAAGAGCAAAGCATGGAGAAGGTCCTTCTAGGACCAAACAGATTAGGAGGAAATTTTCTTTACTGCTTTCTAGTTAGATTTCGTTAGATTCCATGTAATAAGGCTTCATGCCATTAGTGACTTTATATTATTATTTCGTTTTAGTAAAGATTGGTTTGAATTATTTTTTGCATTAATGGAATGAGGCAACATTGGGATAAATTTTCTCCAAGTCTACTTGTTGCTTATGCCTACCTCAGGTACAACAAGGTCCCCAAGTTAGGACGCGAACTATTGCATGCCTTACGTACTACTTGCTTAAATATTGCAAACACTCTTTCGGCTTATTGACTTGGCTACCTTTTTATTTTTCTTTCTTTTGATTATTCCTATTCCCAAAGGTTGGTTCGTGCATTATGGCATCGTCAACATATCATGTTAGATATATGTTTTAATGATAAACAGTAACTTAATTCTAATTGCAGGAAACCAATCCCAAAGGAGGATGTCACAAGAATTGGAAAAATTATAGAAGAAGATCTAAAAGCAAGAATCAAGGAGTCAAACGTGAGAGTCAAGATCCAAAAGCAATAATCAAGGAGTATATTTGCTATGACTGCGAGATTTATGGAAAACAGATACTCAATTCAGCTATTTACGGAAGGCATCAATCAATCACTCCAGAAAATCAGTCAATCAGTATATAAAAATCAATCAATCTCTATAAAAGATCTACAAAGAATAATCTATCACGCATAACAGAGAATATTCATCTCAACAGCTTGCAAGGAAAAGGAAATCAAGGAAGCAACGAAAAGAAGGGAAGAAAATCATCTTGATTGATTATGAGAATCAACTCCCTTGGGTTGCCTTTCAACCATTACACTATCACACCGTGAAGAATGGATACCAACTCTTTATATATTCTACATAAGATGCAAAGGAAGTATATACTTTGATCGAACCAATATCAATCTCTTTGTTCTACTTCAAACAAGAACTATAGGGTGCTATAGATTTATTGTGTAACTAGGAAGAGAAAAAAGAGAGGAAAAGAACACTGGTGAAGAATTGTATCAAACATAGAAAAAAGAACAAAGTGACAAAGCTGTTAGTGTATAACAACATCAACACATCTGTACTAAGCTACTTCATATTTGAAAGGGAATACCCTTGAAACCCAAGAGGACTGGACGTAGGATTCATTCTGAATCCGAACTAGTATAAAAACATTCTGTGTCATTTAGTTTCTGTAGTTTATTTTTCCGTATTCAGTTTACGTCTCATATCAAAAGCTCAATCGACAAGAACTCAAGCTAGTTGACTAGCTCGAAAAAGAATAAGAAAAATTATAATTCACCCCCTCTTGCACTTTCAATTGGTATCAGATCCGATCTCACACTTTTTGCTTAACAGCTTGTGAGAAAGATCATGAAAAATCAAGTAACTATTGGAGAACTCTTTCAAGAGGGAGCATCGCAAGTCAAGCCACCATATTTCAATGGACAACACTTTTCTCACTGGAAAGTACGAATGGAAATTTATGCAAAGTCCTATGATATCAAAGTATGACGCGTTATCAAAAAGGGAAATTATCCACTACCAGTAGCATCTCAACCACCCACTGACCCTAAGGATATAGATGAATACACAACAAGAAATTGGCTGTTGTTCAAGTCAATGTTAAGGCACGAAACTTGCTTTATAATGCCATTAGTGGAGAAGAGTACGAGAAAATTTCAAGCTGTGACACTGCCGTACCAGCAAAGTGAAAGAAACCCGGATAAATCTGTTGGTTCACGATTATGAACTCTTTCAGATGAAAGAAGGAGAATCAATTGAGGAGATGTTTGCACGATTCAGTAAAATCATTGGCGATCTGAAAGCCTTTGGTAAACCCTACTCAAGTGGTGATCAAGTTCGGAAAATGCTAAGAAGTTTGCCAACTACATGGAAGACAAAGGTAGTTGCTCTCGAATCTCAAGATCTATACAAACTTTCATATGATGAAATACAAGGAAATATTATAGCATTTGATAAAACCTATCCCAAGAAAACTCGTCAGGAAGAAAAGAAGAAAACTGCTGCTTTCAAAATTACAACTGAAGGTCCTGAAAATGAGGTCGATGATGATCCTGAAGCTCTTGAAGAATAAATTGCCATGGTATCAAGAAACATGAATGGGTTGATGAGAAGATACAAAAACACAAAGAAAGGAAGGATGTCATCGAGACGAACAAGGCAATGCAATGAACAAGACAAAAATGATGGAAAATTCTTTGAATGTGGAAGGTATGGCCATATTCAAGCTGAATGCCCAGAACTTAAGACGAAAATATTTAGAGGATTCAATAAAAACAAATCCTTCGGAAGCTGGAGGGATGAAGATAGTTCAGAAGATGAAGAAACAACAAATCTGTGTTTCATAACCATTTTGGAAAATGACATGAACAAATACTCTGGTTGCTAGACTGATAAAGATGCATCAGACGATGAATGTAAAGAAGACACTGAAAATTGTTTCATGGCACGAGGTAAAACATGTGAGTTAAGACCATATGACTGTGATAGATGTAATGAATTACAGGATATTTTTGACCTTACCCTGAAGGAGTCTCAAAATACGATGAATGAATTAAGGAGACTCAATAGGGAAAAGAATGACTAGGAACTTAAGATTGAATTTTGTGAAATCGAAAGAGATGTACTTCAAGATGAGGTTCAGGAATTGCAAATGCAACTTAATGGCATGCGCAAGTCCACCATCCACAGTTCTGTCAAGTCTAACCAGGTGACTTACAAGTCAACTAGAAAAGGAATGGTTAGAACTTAGTCCACAAGTACTAACACAAGTGGTAGATCGAAAACTAGATCAACCCATGTGTGTCATTACTGTATCAAAGTTGGACATACTCTTTTTGTAGATTTGATAAATCTAATATTTCAGGATGGATTTAGAAACCCAAAAAAAACCCCAACTTCAGTAGAACTAACCAACAAGGACCCAAGCAATCTTGGGTACCTAAACAAAGGTGATAATTCAATTTTTTAGGAACAACACAGAAAGTGTCTCAAAGGAAAATGGTATTTAGACAGTGCGTGTTCCAGTCACATGACGGGTGACAAAAATCTGTTCAAAGAAGTCACCAAAATAAATGGAGGAATTGTCAAATTTGGTATTGATTCAAGAGAAAGATAGTTGGTACTAGCGCAGTTCCATTCAACAATAGTTGCGATATTACAGAAATATATCTTATAAATGGAATCAACTACAATCTCTTAAGTATAAGTCAACTGTGTGATACGGGGTACTGAGTTAAATTCAAGAAAACAGGATGTGCTATTGAAGATGAGGCAGGCAAAATCATTCTTCGTGGAAAAAGGTATGGAAATGTCTACATTATTGATGGCATTGAAAATCTAGATGGTCATATTTGTTTAGCATCCATATTTGATGATTCATGGCTTTGGCATAAAAAACATGGTCATGCAAGCATCCATCTAATTGAAAAACTCTCCAAGCCTTATTTAGTTATTGGTTTTCCCAAGCTCATTTTTTCTAGAAATCATGTATGTGATACATGTCAGATGGTAAACAAACTAGAAACGCTTTCAAAACCAAGGACATTGTGTCCACTACTTAGCCTTTACAATTGCTTCACATGGAGTTGTTTGGACCCACTAGAACTGCCAGCATTGGAGGTAAACGATATGCTTTTGTTATTATTGATGACTACTCACATTTTACATGGGTGATTTTCTTATATTATAAAGATGAAGCATTGAAAAACTTTGAGATTTTCTGCAAAAGAATTGAAAGAGAAAAGGGGCATCTTATCACAACCATTCAAAGTGATCATGAAGGAGAATTTAAAAGCAGAGCTTTTGAAGAATTCTGCAATGATAAGGGATACACTCATAATTTCTCAGCACAAAGATCACCAGAACAAAATGGAGTGGTTGAACATAAAAATAGAACTCTGTAAGATATGGCAAGAACCATGATACTAGAACATTCCCTACCAAATCACTTTTGGGTAGAAACAGTTAGCACATCTTGTCATATTCTTAACAGGTGTTGAATTCGACCTATTTTGAAGAAGACTCCATATGAACTATGGAAAGGTAAGAAACCCAATATTGGATGCTTTTACCCCTTTGGAAGCAAATGCTTTGTCCACAATAATGGCAAGGATAATCTTGGTAAGTTTGACCCAAGAAGTGATGAAGGTATATTTCTCGGCTACTCGAATAATATTAGCTCATTGAGGATCTATAATAAGCGTACCTTATCCGTAGAAGATTCAATCCATGTTATGTTTTATGATAATAACTCTATGGCTGATAAAGGAGATTTTGCAGGTGATGAAGAACAGTCAAAATCAACCAAAGATCAGTGAACAAAAGACTTCAACAGAATCTGTTGACAGTACAACTGAAATTCCACAGTCGACTAATGAAGACATAAGTGAGCATGATCAAATGAATGGAGAAGCAAACCAGAATATCCTCAAAAGTTTATCATTGGAAATCCACATGATGGAATGAAAACAAGAGGAGCTCTAAAGAAAAAGGCTAACATCACACTCATATCCCAAATAGAGCCAAAGAAAGTCGACGAAGCTCTGAAAAACGCAAGTTGGGTACATGCTATGCAAGAAGAACTTGATCAGTTTAGCCAAAAATCAAGTTTAGACATTGGTGCCCAAACCAACAAATGCAGCAATCATAGGAACTATCACGACCCAAAACTTGACATGTCGTGATGGCACCTATCATGATACTAGGAAAGCCGAAAACTCACACATACCAACATTTTTAAATTCAAAAATATAATGAAATAGATTTAAGTAAGTAAAACAAATCTCATAAAACTGGGGAAAATGCCACAACGCATTACCAAATTTCCCAAAACCTGGGTGTCACCGAGTACATGAGCATCTATACAGTAGCGCAGTCTGATACACTATCTAAGAAATTAGAATAGAATAAGTAAAAACTGAGAGATAGGGGAGGAGAGTCAAGGTCTGCGGACACCAAAGCAACTACCTCGATAATCTCCGAACGGGTAAAAATCCACGGTCAACAACCACCGTGCCCGCAAATTCCTAGATCTGCACACGAGATACAGGGTGTAGTGTGAGTAAAACCAACTCAATAAGTATCGTAAAGAAACAAGGCAATGTAAGAGAGGCTTAAATTATTGAGGATACTAGTTATTCCGATGTAATTCTACCTTTTAAAACCAGCACAACACAATATTTAAAACTAACTCCTTATGCTTCGTGAGAAGAATATCCGTGGGTGCATGTGCACTGTTTCTCAAATACCATGCTCAAACAGTACTATGGCATGTAGATGAAGGAAACCAGTAAATCAGATAAATGGTCAAGAAGATGCAAATTTCCACACACTGCACGAATAACTCACGTGTTGCACGTACTACTCACGTGCTAACAATAGAACCTGCACAGACAACTCACGCGACACGGATAACTCATGTGTCAATATTATCAATATATGGATCCGCACGAACAACTCCCGTATTGCTCGGATAACTCACATGCTGCACGGACAACTCACGTGCCAATAATATCGGTATATGGATCCGCACGGACAACTCAGATGCCAATAACATAACCCGACCGGCATAGTCACAGGTCCCCAGTCCAAACATATCATACAAAAGCAATAAAACAAGTATACATATATATGATGAATGAAATAAGATTCTCATGCTCCTGGACTGGTATAAGTGATATGCTAAAGTGTAGGCATGTGCAAAGTGTGCTATCGTAGCTCAATCGGTAATATCATCAATGAAAAACATTTATCAAGTTCGTTAAGGAGTTAAACCCCCATGTAGCCTCATCAAGGATCAAATAGATCACATAAACTATTACAACATGTGAGATATCATAGCATAAAGCTAATAATCATTTTTAGGCATATAAGAGACCGAGCACAACCCAACACATGGATATATAATCCTGGTGCCCGCACATGGGCTCATCCCCATGCATGTGCGCACCCAAAAGCACGCGGCTATCACAACAATTCAAGAAACTGATGCCTCAACCGAATTTAACTATGATACTTATCTCAAGCAAATCGAATCACTCCGCTAGCAAGCCTTTGCCTCGCGAATCGGCCTTCGAACGCCTCGAATCTAGCCACAAACAACTTAATACAATCAACACGAGTTATATGAATCAATTCCATATGAAGATGCTAAGTCCTTATTCGAAAGTCAAAAAGTCAATTCAAAAGTCAACCCCTGGGCCCACGTCTCAAAATCCGATAAAAGTTACAAAATCCAAAAACCCATTCAACCACAAGTCCAACCATACCAAATTTACCAAATTCTGACACCAAATCGTCACATGAATCCCAAATTTAACTCTCCAATCCCTAGCCTAAAACTCCAAATCTTCCACCTCAAAAACACACAAACTAGGTGGGAAATTCAATGGGGAAGCAGTATTATTACACAAAAATGATCAAGTGTAATTTACCTCAAGAAATCCCTCAAAATCCCTATAACAAATCGCCTTAGTCCGGGTTTGCATAGTCCAAAATGATTAAAATCACGAAACCCTCGAGTATTAAACACTGCCTAGGCATTTCCGCACCTACGCTTCCGCTTTTGTGGAGAAAAACTCGCTTATGCGGAACTCACTTAACAGCCGACAAAGCGCACCTGCGGTCCCTGCTTTGCACCTGCGGGACCGCATTTGCAAACCATTCCTCGCCTCTGCGACTCCCATGCTGCCTGCCCAAATACGCTTCTACAGTCGACCTTGCACAGATTCCCATCCCCATCTGCGGAAACTTTTCTGTGCCTGCGACCCTCAGTGACCATCCTCCTCTTCGCAACTGCGCAAGATTAGCCGCTTCTGTGGCTCCGCACCTGCGGCCAATTCCACCACAGGCTCGATGACACTAGATCTGCAGCACCTCAGCATAACACATAAGCCAAATTCGATCCGTTAACCATCCGAAACCAACCAGAGGCCTCCTGAGCCTCAACCAAATACATCAACAAGTCCTAATACATAATACGAACTTAGTTGAGGCCTCACATCATATCAAACAACATACAAAACATGAATCACAGCTCAATTCAAGCCTAACGAAAACTAAGAACTTCCAACTTTTACAATCAATGTCGAAACCTATCAAATTGACTCCGATTAACCTCAAATATTACACACAAGTCATAAATTACACAACGGACCTATTCTAACTTCTAGAACCAAAATTCAAGCTCGGTAATCACAAAGTCAACTCTCGGTTCAACTTTTCAATTTCCAAAACTTCTAATTTTCCAACTTTCGCCATTTCAAGCCAAAATCAACAACGTACCTCCAAATCACTATCCAGACACACTCCTAAGTCCAAAATCACCCAATGGAGCTATCAGAACCATCAAAATTCCATTCCGGAGCCATTTACACATAAGTCAACATCCAGTCAACCTTTTCAACTTAAGCTTCCAACCTTGAGACTAAGTGTCTCAACTCATTCCGAAACATCCCCGGAACCGAACCAACTACCCCAGCAAGTCACATAACAAAAATTGAGAATAAAATAACAGTAAATGGGGGAACAGTGCTATAATACTCAAAACAACCGACCGGATCGTTACATCCTCCCCCTCTTTAACAAACTTTCATCCTCGAACAGGTCTAGAAACATACCTGGAGTCTCAAATTGGCATGGATATCTGCTCCCCATCTCCCGCTCAGTCTCCCAAATAGCCTCCTCGACTGGCTGACCTCTCCACTGCACCTTTACTGAAGCTATTTCTTTGACCTTAACTTTTAAACCTGCCGATATAAAATGGCCACCAACTCCACATCATAAGTCAAATCACCATCCAACTGAACCGTGGTGAAGTTCAAAACATTAGACGAATCTTCGACATACTTCCGGAGCATGGTAACACGAAACACTGGATGAGCACTCAACATACTAGGCGACAAGGCAAGCTTGTAAGCCACCTCTCCAATCCTCAGAAGCACCTCAAAAGGCCTAATATATACTGAGGGATCAACTTGCCCTACTTCCCTAACTCATAACACTCTTCATGGGTGAAACCTTGAGTAGTGCCTTCTCCCCCACCATGAAAGCAACATTACGAACCTTCTGATCGGAATAACTCGGTGAGATTTCTTTCCTTTCTTAGTTGTTGCAGTTGTTTTTCTATCTTTGGCTCGTATGGTAGCACTTCTTTCGCAGAAGCTCGAGTCATGCACCAACCTCAAACTGTAACCTGCGCACAATCAAAGAACACCAAACATAAAAAGGAAAAAGTAAAAATAAAAATAAAAATTCCTGAATTAGCACTACAAACTATTTCAAGCACTATTGATTGTCAATCCCTGGCAACGATGCCAAAATTTGACGAGCTCGAAACGCACACCTAAATTATGCTCGCTAATCAAATATAGTATAGAATTATATCGTATCCACATGGATTAGATATAAACAATATTCTCATAGTTTCTAGCTTTGTTGCTATACAAGATTATCAACAATTGAGATTTATATGATTTCGAACTAAAATTAACTAAGAATATAAAGTGTGCCACCATGTGAAAGCTGCCCCAGTCAGTTGAAAAGTAGTAAATAAGACCCCACTGGTCTCCAGAATACCCACCATGCAAAGAATCTGCTGGCACCTATCCAAGAGGTCCCGAGCATCCCCTGACTCAGCCCCACCAAATGATGGAGGCTGGAGCCTCCCAAATCTCTCTAGTCTCTTTTGCTCCACATCACTCATAATGGGACCCACCTGGGCCTGAGCAACAGCAACCGGCTTGGCTGGTAGTAACCCCCGTGTCTGAAGTCCCTGCACTACCTACTCTGGAGCATAGGCAATGGGAGTCTGAGTACCTCCCCCGGTCTAAGAAGTGGCTGGCGCGGCCTGAACAATAACCGCCTAAGCAAGGCTAGTGCAA
This sequence comes from Nicotiana otophora, assembly GCA_000715115.1. Taxonomy (NCBI): domain Eukaryota; kingdom Viridiplantae; phylum Streptophyta; class Magnoliopsida; order Solanales; family Solanaceae; genus Nicotiana; species Nicotiana otophora. Next base: position 14,276 of record AWOL01S0003026.1, on the reverse strand, counting down.
ACAGTCAATGTCTAGGCCAAAGCCTCCTCAAGGTTTGGAATCACAATAGGCACATCTGGTGCCTGAGATGGTCCCGTCGGCTCAACCATATTTGGAACCTGCTCCTGAGCTGGAGCAACTAGTGGGTCTACAGGTGCTGCTCTAGATGCTGTACGAGCTGCACGTCGGCCTCTGCCGCGGCCTCGACCTCTCATGGCCCTAGCTAGTGGTAATGGTGGCCATCCATCTGATCCGATAGCACATGTCCTCACGATCTATGAGACAATAGAATAAAATGAAGTTTAATTCCTAAAATCAACAAATTCTCATGACAAGAATACAAGAATGTGAAGTTTCCTAAGGGTTCAGTAACCTCTCGAAGATAAGTACAGACTTTTCCGTACCGATCCGTAAGACTCTACTAAACCTTCTTATGACTCGTGAGACCTATGTAATCTAGGCTTTGATACCAACTTGTCACGACCCAGAACTTGACATATCATGATGGATCCTATCATGATACTAGGGAAGCCGAAAACTCACACATACCAATATTTTTAAATTCAAAATATACTGAAATGGATTTAAGTTAGTAAAAACATCTCATAAAACTGGGGAAAACGCCACAACTCATTACAAAATTTTCCAAAACCTGGGTGTCACCGAGTACATGAGCATCTATACAGTAACACAGTATGATACACTGTCTAAGAAAGTAGAATAGAATAAGCAATAACTGAGAGATAGAGGGGAGTCAATGTTTGTGGACTCCAAAGCAGCTACCTCGATAATCTCCAAACAGGTAAAACTCCAAGATGAACAACTACCATGCCCGCAAATGCCTGGATCTGCACACGAGGTGCAAGGTGTAGTGTGAGTACATCCAACTCAATAAGTATCGTAAATAAAGAAGGCAAGGTAAGAAAAGCTTAACTTATTGAGGATACTAGTTATTCCGCTGTAATTCTGCCTTTTTAAACCAGCACAACACAATATTTAAAACTAACTCATTAAGCTTTGTGAGAAGAATATTCGTGTGTGCATGTGCACTGTTTCTCAAATACCCTGCTCAAACAGTATTATGGCATGTAGAGGAAGGAAACCAGTAAATCAGAAAAATGATTAAGAAGATGCAAATTTCCACACACTGCATGGACATCTCACGTGCTGCATGAACAACTCATGTGCTAACAATAGAACCTGTACGGACAACTCACGTGTGACACATGCAACTCATATGTCAATATTATCAATATATGGATCCGCACGGACAACTCACATGCCAATAATATCAGTATGTGGATCCACACGGACAACTCACATGCTACACGGATAACTCACATGCCAATAATATCAGTATGTGGATCCACACGGACAACTCACATGCTACACGGATAACTCACATGCCAATAACATAACCCGCCCAGCATAGTCACAGGTCCCTAGTCCAAACATATCATACAGAAGCAATAAAACAAGTATACATGTATATGATGAATGAAATAACATTCTCATTCTCCTGGACTGGTATAAGTGATATGCTAAAGTATAGGCATGTGCAAAGTGTGCTATCATAACTACACTGGTAATTTCATCAATGAAAATCCTTTATGAAATTCATTCAGGGGTTAAACCTCTATGTAGCCTCATCATGGCTCAAATAGATCACATAAACTGTTACAACATTGAGATATCATAGCTTAAAGCTTAACAATCATTTCTAGGCTTATAAGAACCCGAGCACAACACAAACATGAATATATAATCCCGGTGCTAGCATATGGGCTCATCCCCACGCATGTGCGCACCCAAAAGCACGTGGCTATCACAACAATTCAGGCAATTGGTGCCTCAACCGAGTTTAAATACGATACTTACCTCAAGCAAATCGAATCACTCTGCTAGCAAGCCCTTGCCTCACGAATCGGCTTCTGAACGCCTCAAATCTGGCCACAAACAACTCGATACAATCAACACGAGTTATAGGAATAAATTCCATATGAAAATGCTAAGTTTTTATTCGAAAATCCAAAAGTCAACTTAAAATTCAACCCCTAGGCCCACGTCTCAGAATCCAATAAAAGTTACAAAATCCAAAAGCTCATTCAACCACGAGTTCAAGCATACCAAATTTACCAAGACACCAAATCGTCACTCGAATCCCCAAATGTAACTCTCCAATCCCTAGCCTAAAACTCCCAAAATTCCACCTCAAAAACACATAAACTAGGTGGGTAATTCAATAGGGAAACAATATTATTACACAAAAATGATCAAGTGACTTACCTCAAGAAATCTCTCTAAAAATTAGCCTTAGTCCGAGTTTGCAAAGTTCAAAATGATTAAAATCATGAAACCTTCAAGTTTTAAACATTGCCCAGGCATTTTCGCACCTGCGGAGCCTGGGCTTGCACTTGTGCTTCCGCTTGTGCGGAGAAAAACTCGCTTCTATGAAACTCACTTAACAACCAACCAAGTGCACATGCGGTCCCATCTTCACACCTGCGGGATCGCATCTGCGAACTCCCATGCTGCCTGCCCAAATCCGCTTCTGCGGTCGACCTCGCGCATATGCGCATCCGCATCTGCGGAAACATTTCTGCTCCTGCGACCCCCAGTGACCTTCCTCCTCTTTGCAGCTGCGAAATCTTAGACACTTTTGCGGCTCCGCACCTACGACCTATCCCACCGCAGGTGCGATGACACTAGATCTGCTGCACCTCACCATAACACTTAAGCCAAATTCGATCCGTTAACAATCTGAAACCAACCTAAGGCCTCCGAAACCTCAACCAAATATACTGCAAGTCCTAAAATATGATGCGAACTTAGTCGAGGCCTCAAATAACATCAAACAATATCAAAAACATGAATCATACCTCAATTCAAGCATAATCAAAACTAAGAACTTCCAACTTCTACAATCGATGCCGAAACCTATCAAATCAACTCCGATTAACCTCAAATTTTGCACACAAGTCATAAATGACACAACGGACCTATTCCAACTTACGAAACCAAAATCTGAGCTCAGTAACCATAAAGTCAACTCTCGGTCAAACTTCTCAATTTCCAAAACTTTTAATTTTCCAACTTTCGCCATTTCAAGCCAAAATCAACTACGGACCTCCAAATCACTATTAGGACACACTCCTAAGTCCAAAATTACCCAACGGAGCTATCGAAACCATCAAAACTCCATTCCGGATCCATTTACACATAAGTCAATATCTGGTCAACCTTTTTAACTTTAGCTTCCAACCTTGAGACTAAGTGTCTCAACTCATTCTGAAATATCCCCGAAACCGAACCAACTATCCGGCAAGTCACATAACGATAATTTAGCATAAAATAAGCAGTAAATAGGGGAACAGAGCTACAACACTCAAAATGACCGATCGATTGGTTACAGGAACCAAGTGGGTATTCAGAAACAAACTGAATAAAGAAGGTAAATTTATCTGGAACAAAGAAAGGCTAGTCGCTCAGTGTTACTCTCAACAGGAAGGATTCGACTATGATAAAACCTTTGCTCCGGTAGCACGGTTAGAATTAATTTGTATCTTACTAGCATATGCCTCTTTTAAAGGTTTTAAATTATTTCAAATGGATGTTAAAAGTACGTTTTTAAATGGCTTCATTGATGAGGAGGTTTATGTTAAGAAACCTCCTGGTTTTGAAAACTCACAGTTTCCTTATCATGTGTTTAAGTTGACTAAGGTTCTCTATGGGCTAAAACAAGCACCTAGAGCTTGGTATGAAAGACTAAGCTTATTTTTGGTTAGTCATGGATTCTCAAGAGGTAAGATTGATACTACCATCTTCATCAAAAGGTAATCTTTAAGAAATCTCATTATTCAAATCTATGTTGATGATATTATATTTGGAAGTGCTACCCCTGTTTTATGCAAGAAATTCTCACATCTCACGCAAAGTGAGATTGACATGAGCATGATGGGAGAATTGACTTTCATCCTTGGACTTCAAATTCATCAATCAGATGAAGGAATTTTTATATGTCAGACAAAGTACACGAAGGAGCTGATACAAAAATTCGAAATGAGCAATACCAAGGCAATTGGGACCTCCAGGAGTCCAACTACATCTCTTGAAAAAGATGAAGAAGGAAAACTAGTAGATGAATAAAAATATCGTGGAATGATTGGATCTCTACTTTATTTAAGTGCTAGTCATCCTGACATAATGTTTAGTGTATGCAGATGTGCCAGGTTCCAAGCAGCTCCCAAGGAGTCACATTTAATAGCTGTGAAACGAATTATTATATATCTTATTGGAACTACATCACATGGGTTATGGTATCCACGCCTTAATAATTTTAAGCTTGAAGGTTTTTCAGACGCAGATCTTGCTGGTGATAAAGATGATAGGAAAAGCACAAGTGGAACTTGTCAACTACTTGGTAAATCGCTCATTTCCCGGAACAGTAAGAAACAGGGATCTGTTACACTATCTACAACTGAAGCTGAATACATTGTCATTGTTCAATGTTGTGCTCAACTACTTTGGATGACTTATCAGCTAAGTGATTATGATCTTTTGTTTAAGCCTGTTAAATTTTTTGTGATAATTCTAGTATTATATGTCTTTCAAAAAATCCCGTACGTCATTATAGAGCAAAGCATATAGATATCAAACATCATTTAATTTGACACCATATTTTTAAGGGTTACATTGAATTATCGTTTATTAACATGGAAAACCAATTAGCTGATATTTTTTCTAAGCATCTTCTAGAGGACAGGTTTTAAACTTTTAGGGATTTACTTGGCATTATTACCTTTTCAAAATAAGGCATTAAATTTTTGGTAATTCTAAAAGATTGTGTGTCTAAATAATTTTGGTAAAAATATTTTGTACTGTGTTACTTCATTATTACTGCCTGTATGCGCCTCCATTTTTAGCAATTCTTTCCACCTTTTTGGTTTACCGAGATGGAAACTAAATCAATCAGTCGTGTCTGTTGCCTTTCTGTGCCCCGTCAGTCATGTCGATTCAATAGTGTCTTTTAACTCCTCCTTTATATCTATAAGTCCGCCTCTTCTTTGAAGCCTTCTATGTACAACCTTTATTCAACTTATCTTATGGCTAAAGCTTCGAAAAATCCCTCTGCTTCCACTCGCAAAAGCACCCTGTCCAAAGCAAAACCCCTTTCTCAACACTTAGAACCAGTAACTATTGGCTCTGACCTATATGAGGGTTTCTCGTCTTCTAAAAAAACCTTCCCGATGATGCTCGAACAGAGAAGGCACTAGGAAAGCGACCCATGGAAGAAGGAGAAGAAGCGTTCACTCTAAAGAAGGTGAAGATAGACCTGGATAGTACATTGGAGCCAGAATTGAACTATTCGGATTCTCCCAACAGTGATAAGTTTGTCTCCTTCAAAGGTAAATCAATTGCTCATGGAATAATCATTAATTTGGAAGAGATGGAAGCCCTAAATTGCAAGGTAAAAGATTTCTTCACTTTTCTAGTATGGGAAAATTTCTTTGCCCTAGCCCCTTTAAAGGTCTATGAAGATTTGATTCGCATGTTTTATGCAAATCTCTGTTCCTAGTAATCTGATAAAATTGAGTTACTAGTGCTGGGTCAGTGTATTATTCTAGACTGTTCTACTTTTGATTCCCTGTTTATGTGTAAAGGTTCTGGTTAATCTGCCCTATTTAAAAACTCCTGGCTTGATGATTTTGAAGTGTCGTTTGAACAAGCCAAACAATGTCTTGCTAATTCCCTACCCGATCCTATGCAACATTGTTGATGCCCGTATTCTTGCACACATTATTTCCACCTCCATTCTTCCTATAACAGGTTTCTACACCACTCTATCTCAAAGGGACACCTTTTTGGTCTACTGTCTTCTCACTAAGCACAAGGTGAAACTGTCGTCCCGGGTAATAAATTTCATGATTGAATGTGCTAAAACTCCTTCAAGTCTACCCTACGAGATGGTCATCATTCACCTGCTTGAGGCCTTCAATATCCCTCTCTCAAACTATCCCTACGTATCTATTTCCAAGTGTTATAACAATAGGGCTTTATCAGTATGGGATATGTTGATGTGGATGGTACTTAGATAAAGAAGCAGGAAGTTGATTCCCTCCAGTTCCAAGGTAAAGGTTGAAAAGATAGTTTCACTTGATGAAAAGCTGACTATCATCAAAGAGTTACTACTGGCCACCTAGACCTCAGTTAGAGACGTCTATGCAGTTACAAGAGAAACATGATCTGACATGTCCAAGTTAAGATTCATGGTGTTGAAAACTGCAGAAAAGGCAGTCAAAGCGTTCAAGGAAGTTCGTGATCATATGGATGGAATCTCAGTCACAATGAACGCTAGCTTTGATTGCCTCAAAGAAGATATCTTCAACACCCTTAACTATTTCCTCCGTTGTTAATCTATGCTGGTTGTTTAGACAATTTCTTTTGTTCTCTTTGGATAATTTTCTTTTGCATGTTTTTGGATTCTCTGTGGATGACTGTTATTAAGCGTACTATCTGCTAATCTTATCTGCTAGTAGTTAAACCTGCTTAGCCCTCTTTTTGATTGATGGCAAAGGGGGAGAAATAGAATACTAACTTGCAGGATCCAGGATATGGTCAATCGACTAATGGAACAAAAGTCGAATAGAATACTAACTTGCAGGATGTGGTTCGGTCGACTGATTGAAGTCAACTACTACGTATATAAATGAGGGGGAGCAACTGAATGAGGGGGATTCGACTCCAAGCACTCAATGTACCGAACAACAAGCTGAGAGGGAGCCGACTAGAGAAGAAGTCTATAAATAGGGAAGTAAAATAAATTAAGTTTTTTGTTATCATCAAAAAAGGGGAGATTGTTAGATATATGCTTTAATGATAAACAATAACTTAATTTTAATTGCATGAAACCAATCCCAAAGAAGGATGTACGAGAATTGGAAATATTCTAGCATAAGATCTGAAAGCGAGAATCAAGGAGTCAAATGTGCGAGTCAAGATCCAAAGGCAAGAATCAAGGAGTATATTTGTTGTGAATGCGAGCTTTATGGAAAATGGATACTCGATTCAGCTATTTATAGAAGGCATCAATCAATCCATCCAGAAGATCAATCAATCTCTATAAAATATCTACAGAGAATAATCTATCATCCATAACAGAGAAAATTCATCTTAACGACTTGCAAGGAAAAGGAAATCAAGGAAGCAACGAAAAGAAGGTCCATTCTATTCTTGGAAATCATCTTAATTGATTATGAGAATCAACTCCCTTGGATTGCCTTTTAACCATTACACTATCACGTCATGCATAATGGAGACCAACTCTTTATATATTCTGCAGAAGATGCAAAGGAAGGATATACTTTCACTACTAAAAATATCAGATTTTAGCGACAGATAAATTCTGTAGCTAAACAGAAAAAGGCGAGAGTAGCGACGGATTAGCAACGGATTATCAAATATTTCTGCTAGCTACGAGCGTTTTATTGACAGATTAGTGACGGTGTTTGTAGATAATTTCAATTTTTTTGCAGTGTTTTATCGAAGCAATACCAATCTCTTTGTTCTACTTCAAACAAGCACTATAGTATGCTATAAATTTGTTGTGTAACTAGGAAGAGAAGAAAGAGAGAAAACAATACTGGTGAAGCATTGTATCAAACATAGAGAAAAGAAAAAAGTGACAAAGTTGTTGGTGTATAACAACATCAACACATCTGTATTAAGCTACTTCATATTTGAAAGGGAACACCCTTGAAACCCAAGAGGACTGGACGTAGAATTCATTCTGAATCTGAACCAGTATAAAAATATTCTCTGTCATTTAATTTCTACAATTTATTTTTTGTATTTAGTTTACATCTCATATCAAAAGCTCAATCGACTAGAACGCAAGTTAGTTGACTACATCGAAAAAGAAAAGAAAAATTACAATTCATCCCCCCCCCCCCCCCCCCCCTTCTTGCACTTTCATATCACACCAGATCCAGAGGTCCTCCACTTTCGCATCCACCAAATGACATCAAAAGCAAAGGCAAAGGAAAGATGGACGATTTGAGTGGTAATCAAAAAGACAATGCTACTATAGTTGTGAATGTCGAGTCTTCAGATGAAAGAAGTACGCCAGGACAAAATGGATTGGTTCTGCGGTTAGAGCAGAAGATCATGGAGTTACAAGGCGAACTCGATCAGGTCCGAAATCTTGCCAACCTCTCCCTTACTCTGAATATCCCTAACATCAACCATCAGAACACCACCACCCAGAACCAAACGCCGCCCTAAAACACACAAACCCAAAATCCACCACCCTTAGCTATACAAAATCCTCCTGCAATGCATCAATACCATAACCTCGCACCCCCTTAAAACCTTAATCCTATACTGTTACTAACTCCTCAGTAACACCACCATAATACAACCCAGTATCCGCAAACCACTACATATCATACCCCTCAGAATGTTCCACGACCTATCCCCGATCCACCTCTGACCTCAATCAATGATCACCCATATACTCAAGTCGAAGGAACGCAACAAGTCAATCCAATATACGTGGAGACCCTACTTCACATCCCATAACAAACACAATACATACCTGAACCAATCAAGAAGGACCTGCTCATCCGGAATATGGCTGAAGAGTTAAAGAAGTTAATTGGAAGAGTCCAGAGCATTGAGGGTGGAAAGGGTGTTGAAGGGTTGAATTATGATGATTTGTGTATCTAGGCAGGCGTGGAACTATCAGAGGGTCACAAACCTCCAAATTTTGAGATGTTCGATGGCACCTGTGACCCCAAGGTGCATTTGAGGACATACTATGATAAACTCGTAGGAGTGGGCAAGAACGAGCAAATCTACATGAAGTTGTTCATGCGAAGTCTCACTGGGGATGCTTTATCCTGGTATATCAGTCAGAATCCAAAGAAGTGGTTTAACTGGGTAAGTATGGCATTCGATTTCATGGACAGATTTAGGTTCAACATAAAAAATGTGCTAGACGTTTTCTATATCCAGAACCTCAAGAAGAACCCAATGGAGACCTTTCATGAATATGCTTCCCGCTGGAGATTAGAGGCCGCCAAGGCATGGCTGCCGCTAGAAGAAGAACAAATGAACGAATTTATTGTCAGAGTTCAAGATCAACACTATGAGAGATTGATAGTTATAGAGAATCACAAGTTCTCCGACATCATCAAGTTGGGAGAAAGAATAGAGGAGGGCATCAAGAGTGGTATGGTTACTAACTTTGAAGCGCTGCAAGCTACCAACAAAGCCTTACAGTCTGGGGGCATTTCTAAGAAGAAGGAAGTGGGTGCCGTGATGGTAGCCCAACGCCCTAAGTCTCCCTTTACCTACCTTCACCAACATATCAACCCTCACCTCAAAAGTACCATTACCCCACCACCACCTACCATACCTATAATACCTAGCCAGCATACTACCATTCATCTCCCCCTGCTCGTCAAGACTACCCAAAACCCTGACCAAACTTCAACCGTAGAACTCCTAGACAATACACCCATATAGTCGAGCCCATAGCCCAACTATATGAGAGACTGAAGGTCGTCAGTTATGTCACTCTCATTCCTGCAGCTGCTATTGAAAACCCTTCTCAGTGGGTCGACCCTAACAAGACTTGTGCCTATCACTCACGCATGAAGGGACATACTATTGAGGAATGTCACATGATGAAAGATAAAATCTAGACATTGATTGACACCAAGGTTATACATGCGAAGGAGTCCGCACTGAATGTCCACAATAACCCCCTTCCTGATCATATGTGTGGTGTGAATGTAATCAAGACTGATGAAGAATGTGATCAAGTAGGATCCATCAGTCTTATCCAAGAAGAAGACGCTCCCAAAACATCTCATGTCACCCTCTCACTGATTGTGGTGTAGACCAAAGCACCGTTCGAGGTCGAGGTAACTACACCCTTCATTGTGATGGTCGTTCCATCACCGTCCTACAAGTCTGATGTTGTTCCATAGGATTATGTAGCAGAAGCAAGGAGAAAAGGAAAAGTCAAGATGGAAGAGATGGATGCTGCCCAGGGGATGACCAGAACCAGTAGGGTCTACACGCTAGAAAATCTTGGAGGAATGAGTAAGGAAACCGCACCAAAACCACCTATTGCGGAGGCAGGTGTGGGTGATCTTTGGAGGAACGTACATGCAAGGGAGTATTCTGTTGTTGATCACCTAAACAAGACTCCCGCCCAAATATCAATCCTGTCACTATTACAAAATTCAGATGCACACAAGTACACCTTGATAAAGGTGCTGAGTGAAGTTTACGTACCTACCGGTACACTAGTGGAGAGATGGAAAATATGGTCGGGTAGGTATTGGAGAGTCACAAGATCACGTTTCATGAAGATAAATTTCCGCTAGAAGGATTGAGTCATAACAAAGCATCGCACCTCATAGTGCAATATGAAGATAAGTTCATTGCTCGGGTTTCGATTGATGGGGGTTCAAGTCTAAACATATGCCCTCTGACTACTCTGAATAGATTGGGCATAGGTATATCAGGGATACGGATGGGAAGCATCAACATGAAAGCATTTGATGGGTCTCAAAGAGCTACTATTGGAGAGATTAACCTGCACCTAAAGATGGGTCCGACTTGGTTCGATATCGAATTCCAGGTGTTGGATATATCCACTATCTATAACTTCTTATTGGGATGCCCATGGATAAACGCGGATGGGGACGTTGCTTCTACTATGCATCAGGCCGTGAAGTTCGAGTGGAATCATCAGGAGTTATCCACGGGGATGGAAGTAATCCTATCTATACTAACCAGACTGTGCCATCTATTGAGAATCGAAGGAAGTTGGGAGGAGAAACATTCTACAACATTAATCGTGTAAATACAGTCGAGAAAGGATGATAGTGGAGCAACAAGGTACTAACATGTTGTTTTTGTTAGGGTATGAACCGGGCAAGGGTCTTGGTCCTAAGCTTTAAGGGATCACAGAACCGATACGACTGCAATATCATGGCACGATGTTTGGTCTCAGATATGAATACACTATGCAGGAATATAATGACTGGACACCACCGTGGCATGACTTTTACTATCCATTGGATCAACCCATATCACCGCTTACACCAGACATTCTACCAGACCGATTTGATTTGGGGATCTAAAGAGGATGAGGTCTTAGCCGGCATGAGGAATCTGTTTCTGAACGAGAAAGATATGGACTGCAGTGCAATCTTGGAGGAGGAGTAGGAAAACCTTATGATCTAGAAAATGGGAGATGGAGTTATTCTCAGGAACTGGACTACTACACCATCTCGGGCTCACCGAGCCCGAGCACCTGGGATAGCCTTGGCAGAACTAGCATGATTTGCTTTAAGATTATTTTCTGGCATTTAAGACATTTTCAGTATTCTATTACATGATCAGATAGGATAACTGTAATTTAATAATCCCCACATAGCATAAAATTCGGTCGGGACCCACAGTTGTGGACCTCGAAGAGGGCCTAAACCATTCTCTTTGAGGTAATTTGAGTCCTAACTCGATCTTTGGCGACACATACTAGTTAAAACAGAGTTGTTTGTAAATAGGTGCCCAAACGCACCTTAAAATTATTAGGTGGTGATTTTTCTCTTTTAATACCCGCTTAAAAGAGTTACCACATATTAAAACCCACTTTCACGAGGAAACGAGGCACGATATATAGCCTTTAATAACTTCAGAATAACCCATCATAATTGCAGCCACTGCTCTAGGGGAACCTTGTTATGCAAGGGTAACTTCCTTGCATAACATAAAGAGCCTAGAACTCTCACGTGATCCAAATATGGTTTTCTACCATAGAAAGCCTCATGAGGGATCTTCTCTTTCATAATAAATTAGGGCATTCTGTTGATAATGCATGCAAAAACTAGAACACAATGGCCCCAAAACTAACCGGAATACCTCGTTGAAATCTAAGAGCCCTTGCAATCTCTAACACATGTTTATATTTCCTCTCAGCCACCCAATTTTTTACTAAGGTGTGTAAACACAGGTCCTCTGATGCAATATCCCATGAGACAATAAAGCTCTCTACACCCAGTGTTAATGAACTCACTTTTATTGTCAAATCTCATTGTCTTTACTATTTAGTTGAACTATGTTTATACCATTTTGAACAAATATCTTAATAATACCACTACATCACTTTTGATCTTTCGTAAACACAATCAAGTGACTCTGAAACGATCATCAACAATAATAAGAAGTATTTTATTTACATAAGAAGTTTGTACATTGTTAGTCTTCAAATATATTACTCAGTAGTAAATGGAATGTAATTATGAAAGGGCAATCTAGTATGTCTAGCTAATGGACAAACTGGCATTTTTGTAAAGAAGTAGCCAATAGTACAATCACAAAGTCGTAAACTAAAATATTTTCTAAAAACTCCAGCAGGTGCATATCTCATTATTTTGTGCCATAATTCAACAACCAGATTTTCTGTTCTTGTATGCAAACTTTTAGCAGATATTGTGGTACTCTCAGTAGGAAATCGGGGAAGTAAGGAAAGGCCATCAACCTCTCTACCAATCCCCTTCACCCTCCAACTGCAAAGGTCCTGGAACATACAGAATTTAGGCAAAAAGTCCTTAGTGATCTTAGAAACAGATAACAGATTGTACTTAAAATCTGGAATATACAATACATTATTCACCAATCCTCCTGCTATACGACAAAATCCAACATGTGACACATTAGTGACACTAAAATTGGTAAATGAACTCTTTTTGGAGCCGAGTTATTAATTTTATCTTGTAAATAAACAAACTTAAATTAGAGATCATGTGTTTGTTGTTCTTGTATCGATAATCCAATTATGGAATTAGAATCAACTATCAATGCTTTGATAGTACCTAGCATGAAAGCTCAGCTTTTTGCATGATTATCCTTTGTAAGTAACTGCAAAATTTGATTATATTGCTCCAGTGTGAAATAAGAAGTTTTGATACCATGTCAAAAATGTGAATCTATGATGTAGATTTCACAATAACCTAAATGCAATCAACAAGTTTAGTGGAGAAATTTTATGTCACGATGCAAAATCCAATTAGCCGTGATGACACCTAACCCGACCCATTAGGTAAGCCAATTAACAACTATCCAATTTAATAAGATTTATTAAGAGAATAAATGATAATACAACTGCTTTTATACAAAGAATTTCTCAAGGACTGATAGTACAAATCATGAGCTTCTAAGATTTAGATTTTTACAAGACTGAACTGAAATAAGTACAACAACTGTTTGAATGTAAATGAACAGAATTCAAATCTAATGCTACCAAGGACAAGTGATAGCCATAACTAGAACGCATGTACATCTTCAGGTCCAGCTCTCACCGTACGCAGCAACATCAACATCCAACATCTGCATGTAAGGTGCAGAAGTGTACTATGAATACAACCTATCCCATGTACTCAATAAGTAATAAATCTAACGTTAGGTTGAAAGTAGTGACGAGCTAGGACATGGGTCAGGGTCCAACTCCAATAACCATCCACAGTTCATAACAACATAATAAAAATGTTACAAGAAAATAACTCAGAGATAAGATGCTCAACTCGTTCACAGTTACGAAAAAATAGACATGCCTTTCAAGTATTACAGTAAATCCCAAATCTTTCACCGAAAACCCCAAAAGCATATGAGTAAGTTTGAAAAGTGTGATTTCTCCAAAAAACTTTCAACAATAAATAAGATGTTTTCTTTTCATATAGCATGAGAAAAATACATCTCTATGCCTACATGTCAATATACAAGTGAAATCATGCATGTCCCCAAAATCGAGAAACAAAAGAAAATGCATCTTTATGCATGTATCTCAAGTACGCATGTCAAATTCAATGTATCTCAGTGATGAACTCATGTACTCACACTCTCAGAGTACTCAATCTCACTGTCTCGTATTCTTTCTCACTATGCTCAATACTCAGCACACTCAGTCATCAGCACTGTATAATACCTACTGCGGCGTTCAGCCCGATCCACATATAGCCATAAGGCATGTTGCGGCGTGCAACCCGATCCAAATATATTTATAAATATATTTGGATCGGGTTGCACGCCGCAACATGCCTTATGGCTATATGTGGATCGGGCTGAACGCCGCAGTAGGTATTATACAGTGCTGATGACTGAGTGTGCTGAGTATTGAGCATAGTGAGAAAGAATACGAGACAGTGAGATTGAGTACTCTGAGAGTGTGAGTACATGAGTTCATCACTGAGATACATTGAATTTGACATGCGTACTTGAGATAC
>AWOL01S0003025.1:0-14651 GCA_000715115.1 Nicotiana otophora | reverse complement strand
TATATATATATATATATATATATATATATGTACACTAACTACTTCAACTAATTACCTAATTCCAGCTTATTTAAATCTCACATAACCAACTAGCTAACTAACCAAAGCCACTAACTACAATTACTATTTACTTCTTCAAGTAATTCCACTCTAAAAAGAAGCAAAAGTTGTTTTTGAGAAGCTGCAAAAAAAAAATTCTCAAAGGTACATTTCAAAAAAATACTTTTGAGAAAATACACTTACGAGCACTTTGTAAAAATTGGCCAAATACTAATTGCTGCTCAAAAGTACTTTTCAAATTGATTAGCCAAACACAAACTATTTCTCACCACAAACACTTTTTAATAAGCTAATTTTAGAAGTTTGGCCAAACAAGCTATTCAGGATCGGCTAAGGCATATTAAAACTTGTATTAATGAAAACATTAGAGCTAACAATTGAAATGTTGTTGAGGAAAATAATGAATTTGTAACTAGCTTAATGAAAATATAAGATACAAGAAAAGGCTTAAATATGTTGCTTCTTATTTCTATTTTCTTTCTTTTTTTCCTGGATATGCACTTTTACACATATTTAATAGGTCCCAACTTACCATCAACTTCTGAAATTCCCGACTCATGAGGAAATTAAACAAATAAGACGAGATCAACCGGCGGCAAGGGAGATGAACACCATCTCTATTTCCAGTAGCAAAGGGAAGGAGAATGCGACATAGTAATTACAGGAAACGACGCCTGCTCCCAAGCCAAACGAAGTCAATAGGGGAGGTGAGTCGTTGGAATCCTAACATGTACCAATATATTTTTAGATACTAGAAGAAACGGACGCAACCAAATCTGCAGTGGAAGAATTTGAGCAAGTTGCATTATTTGACGAATTCTTAGAGAGTAAGTTCCACTTGGGGACAGGATTAAACCCCGAGCTCGGGTCAGAATTTATAGAATTTCTTAAATTTAACATTGGCTGTTTTGCGTGGTCTCCTGCAGATATGAAAGGTATTCTACCAAAGGTGGTTGTGCATAAGTTAAGCCTAGATCCTAACATCCCTCCGGTAAGGCAGAAGAAACGCCATATTGCCGAGGTCCGAAACAAATTTATCAAAGAAGAGGTAACTCGATTGCTTGATATCGGTTCAATCCGGGAGGTAAAGTATCCTGATTGGCTAGCTAATAATGTAGTAGTTCCAAAAATGAATAATAAGTTTCGCATGTGCATAGATTATAAGGATCTGAATAAGACGTGCCCAAATGACTCGTTCACATTGCTAAACATTGATCAAATGATTGATGCGATGGACATGCACAAGTTGATGAGTTTCTTCGATGCTTATTTCGGGTACAACCAAATTCAAATATACCCGGAGGATCGGGAAAAAACTTTGTTCATAACGAACTTTAGCAGATATTGTTACAATGTGATGCCTTTCGGGCTTAAAAATGCTGGAGCCACTTATCAGAGGCGTGTAAATAAAATGTTTGAAAAACAAATAGGAAAACCATGGAAGTTTATGTAGATGATATACTGGTTAAGTCTTTGAATGCAGGTGATCATCTTAAACACCTACAAGAAACCTTTGACATCTTAAGGAAGCACAACATGAAACTTAACTCTGAAAATGTGCATTTGGAGTCAGCTCCGGTAAGTTCTTAAGGTTTCTGGTGTCACAAAGGGGAATCAAAGTCAATCCCGATAAAATTAAAGCCATTGAGGACATCCCCGACCAACTATCAAACGTGAAAGAGATTCAAAGGTTAATAGGAAGACTAACTGCTGTAAGTAGATTCATTTACCGGTCTTCAGAAAAATATCATCACTTCTTGTCACTTTTGAAAGAGAAAAATAACTTTGAATGGACTCCGGAATGCCAGCATGCTCTGAAAGATTTGTAAAGATATTTATTGAGTCCTCCATTACTATCAAAACCGGAGGAAAGCGAGCAATTACTGATTTACTTAGCGGTCTCGGAGGTAGCGGTAAGTGCCAATTTAGTCGTGAAGATGAAGGTACGCAATCTCCTATCATGCCTTCGGGAGAAACCCTGAGGCAGGCCATAACAACTGTTCCCTTGACTAACAATGAAGCGGAGTGTGAGGCCTTGATTGCAGGACACGAGCTGTCTTGAGGACTGGCCTCCGAGGTCATAGAAATCAAATGTGATTCCCAACTGGTAGTAAATCATGTCTACGGGATCTTCGACGTGAAAGAGGAATGCAAGAAACAATATGTAGTGAAAGTCCAGACTCTCCTCGCACGGTTTAGGGAATGGTCAATCACCCACATCCCCAGGGAGGAAAACGCAGAAGCAGACGCACTGGCTATGTCACGACCCCAATTTCCATCCGTAGGATGCCGTGATGGCACCTAGTTAGAAGAATTCAACCATCAAATGAAAAATACGAGATAAAAATCTTATACAAATTATAATTCCAAAAACCGGTAGTACAAGCCATAAGCTCTACTGAGTTCGCTAGGAAATCCCTAAATACAACTCTTCGAATGCAATTAAACAGTATGCTAAAAATATCAGAAGGTGGTTCTGAGGCATGCAAATGCGACAGTAGGTTTACCTTTAGTCTCTATAGCTCGACCAGCCAACCGAGGCACCTAGATCTGCACAAAAATATGCAGAAGTGTAGTATGAGTACACCACATTGGTACCTAGTAAGTATCAAGACTTACCTCGGTGGAGTAGTGACGAGGGACAGTCAAAACACCTACCAAACTAAACAACCTGAACAACTGTGTAGATGAACTAACTGAGAAAACGATATTGATATAAAGCTAAGCAGGATAAGGAATACAAGACCATACTTGCAATGATACACTAGTAACAATAATATTCAATAGGAAGCAGTCAGGTATTAATGTTGTAGAGTAACTAATCACAGTCTATGTCCGGGGAAAACAAATAAAGAGAAAACCAATAACAACTCAATAAGGATAACCGCTTTCACAATAGATATGTTCAAGCATTTCCTTGAGGTACCGAACCTGATAATCACAGCTCACGGGTCCCAATTCATGAACCCTAATCACTTGGCATCTTGTGCCCATATTACAACTCATAACCGCACGGACGACTCACGTGCCAATAGAATAATCCTCACACATAAGACAATAAGACAAGGGTACGTATAATGGTTAATGTCGTCAAGATTCACCTTTTAAAACTGATATGGGTGATTTAACTACATGTATGCATGTGCAAGTGTTCTACCATACTTCCAGTCAACAAACAAGAGTAGAGTCAATGAATGACACATAAGCAACGATCACCACGAAATGTACGATGCAACAGAAATAATAATGCAGTTTGTAGCAGCGACCTGCACAACAAGATTAGATACACAAAACTGAGCAAATAGTATAACACGGAGGAAAACGGTTAATAGTATGCTAAGAAAAGCAACAAGCAAAGACAAGTGCACAGAAAAGGGGAAATGACAACAAGAGAACTCCCGAGGTACCGCCTTGTAGTCTCGAATCGTAATTGAATCACAACTTTCCTTATACAACTGCGTGAGCCTTTATATTTAGTTTTTTGAAAATTATTTTCCCGAAATAGCATCCCGTGTTTTAGCCCATCTTATCACACCACATGGCTTCTAGTAGTTCTCCTACTAGCCATGTGTTTCAAGCCCACCTTATCTCACCGCATGCGTTTCAACACCCATACCTTATACCACCGCATGCGTATCAATAACAACAGCACGACAGAAACCTCGTGCAACACAATAACAACCGCACGGCAAAAACCTCGTGCAAACACATAACAATTTTCTCAACAAAACACTATGCCAGAAACATAACAACTCAAGTAATTGACTTTCACAACATTCCTTAAAACAATTTCAATATCACAATCACGTATAGCCCTCGGCTCAAGAACACTAAAAACAACAACAACAACAACAACAACAACAACAACAACAACAACAACAACAACAACAACAACAGCAACAACAACAACAACAACAACAGCAACAACGACAACAACAACAATAACACAAGAATACGATAAGTAAATCAACACAAGAACTTCAGAACACAAAGAAATGGAAGAACGAACTCACAGAGAAAGACACATTAGGGAAATAGTAGTCCCAACAAGAATAGTTCAACAAGTGAGAAGTAATGTATAGCAGTGATTCCACGAAAGTGGAATTTGACAACAAGGGAGATAGCATGAATCAATGACCCCAAATATGAATACGTTAACAATGAAAGGAGTAACAAACTTTCATTAAGGCTAAGCAATTACGGAAGAGATAATAATGATTTCAATTAGGGTTTAAGAAATTACAGAAAGATAACAATGATTTCAACTAAGGTTAAGCAATTATGGAAAGATAGCATGACGATAAAAGAGGCAACAACTTCAGTTAAGGCACATAAATCGGCAGTAAGGGTAGAACATGAAGCAATTAATTCCAATTAAGACACATAAGGGTGAATTTAGTAGACGAGGAATTTAACATGACAAAACAACTTCATATTTAATGGACATAAGCACCTAAGAGCACTAGACGGTCAAATATCCACAAATAAATCCGGGGACGTACTCAGCCTTCACATGACACAATTAGCACAAACGACTTGAATTCTAAGGGGTAGTTTCACCACACAAAGTTAGGCAAGATACTTATCTTAGAGAAGCAAGAGCGTTACTCTAAAATGACCTTCTCGCGTGAAAAAACCTCTGGACGGCTCAAATCTAACCAAAATAACTTCAATTCATAAATAAAACTCATAGAAAATAATTTCGGATAATAAAGCTTCAAACTTTAACAAGAACTAAAAGTCAACCCAAAAGTCAAACACTGGGCTCGCACCTCAGAACCTGACCAAAATTATAAAATATGAACACCCATTCGATAACGAGTTCAACCATACCAAAATCATCAATTTCCGACATCAATTCGTCCTTCAAATCATCATTTTACATTTTGAAAGATTTCTACAAATGTTTCCCAAATTTCCAACTTAATTCAGTAATTAAATGATAAAAATAGCAATGGATTCAAGAAATATAATAAGATTCAGGTAGAGAACACTTACCCCAATGAGTTGCTTGAAAAATCCATGAAACATCTCCCAAAACCGAGGTCTACAACTCAAAATATGAAGAAAATGGCCAAACCCTCGACTTATATGATTCTGCCCAGAACTTCCGCATTTGCGGACAAGGAAGCGCATCTGCGCTCTCGCATTTGCGAACTCAGATTACAAGGCTAGGGTCAGCATCTGTGGCAAATACAGTCACACCAGCGATATCGTAGAAGCACCAGAGGAACCGCAGGTGCGAACAACTTCGCATATGCGTTTGCTTGGCCGCAAAAGCGGTCATCGCACATGCGTGCCAATCTCCGCAGAAGCGAGTTCCCTCCAAGGAAACTATGATCCCAAAAGCGACTAGGCTCATGCAGAAGTGGAGCCGCACCTGCGCTCCAAAATGTCGCAGGTGCGAAGTACCGGAACCGGACTTGTCCCAAAACATGAAAATGATCTGAAGCTTGTCTGAAACACACCTGGGCCCCTCGGGACCCCGTCCGAATATACCAACCAGTCCTATAACATAACACGGACCCACTTGAGGTCTCAAATCATATTAAATAACGTCGAAACTACAAATCGCCCCACGAATCGAACTTATAAATTTTCAAATCTTCTAACTTCTAAAACTCGCGCCAAAACATAACAAATCAACCCGGAATGATGCCAAATTTTGCATGCAAGTTCCAAATGACATAACGGAATTAATCCAGCTCTAGATTTTGAAATCCGACCCCGATATCACCAAAGCCAACTCTCGGTCAAACCTCTCAACCTTCCAAAACTTCAATTTTCCAACTTTTGCCGAAATGCTTCAAATTACCCTACGGACCTCCAAATCCAAATCCGGACACACGCCTAAGTTCAAAATTATCATACAAAGCTATTGAAACCATAAAAATTCCATTTCGGAGTCGTTTACATAAAAAGTCAAATTTCAGTTAAATCTTTTCTTTTAAGATTCAAAAATAAGAATGGTTCTTTCAATTAAACCCTGAATCATCTGAAAACTATTCTCGACCACACATGCATATCATAATAAACATTACAAAGATTCTCAAGACCTTAATCCGCCGAACGGGGTGCTACTTGCCAAAATGACCGGTCGGGTCGTTACATTATTTGGTCTCATTCACGAAAATAAAGGGATCAGACTCTGATAAGGTCGTGCAGATTATGCATTCGGTATTGGATGTGGATGGTTATTATAAAGTAAATGCGACAAATTTTGTCTGGGACTGGAGAAATGAGATCATTAACTATCTCGAGCACGGAAAACTACCCGAAGATCCAAAAGCATCCCGGGCACTGCGCACTAAAGCAGTTGGCCACTGCTTCAGGGAGGCCAATTGTATAGAAAGTCTTCCAAGGCCCGTTGGCCCGATGTTTAGGAGCCTCTGAGGCTAATTACGTCATAAGAGATGTTCACAGAGGAATCTGTGGAAATAGCTTGGGTTTGGACTCCTTGGTATTAAAGTTAATTAGGGCAGGATACTACTGGCCCCGAATAGAACAAGACACTAAGACATATGTTCAAAAATGCGATAAGTGTCAACGCCATGCACCATTGGTGCATCAACCAGCGGAACTATTGCACTCGGTTTTGTCGTAATAGCGATTCATGAAATGGGGGATTGTCATAGTCGGTCCGCTGCCACCGGCTCCCAGTAAGGTAAGATTTGTTTTGATTTTAACTGATTACCTTTCTAAGTCGGTTGAAGCAGGTCGTTACCAAAAAATCAGCGAGCGCGAAGTGGTTGATTTCTTTTGGGAGAACATAATTTGCAGGTTTGGGATACCAAAAGAGATAGCCTACGACAACAGGCAGCAATTTATAGGCACAAAGGTCACGAAATTCCTTGAAGACTTGAAAATCAAAAGAATCACACCATCGCCATACGCCCCGAGCGCAAACGGCCAAGTGGAATCAACAAACAAAGTGATTATTCAAAATCTCAAAAAGAGATTGGAAGCAGCCAAAGGGAAATGGCCCGAAGAGTTACTGGGAGTGTTATGGGCATACCGAATGATGGCCAAGTAAAGCATGGGAGAGACACCTTTCTCTCTTGATACGAAGCAGAGGCACTGATCCCGATGGAAGTGGGAGAACCTATCATAAGGTACTTCCGATCGGACGAAGAAGCAAACAACGAAGCATTGTTGGTCAGATTGGACCTACTCGACAAATGCAAGGACTTAGCACAAATAAAGATGGTGGCCCAGAAACAAAGATGGAAAGATACTACAATCGAAGAGCCAATCTCCATTATACCCGAAAGTAGGAGACTTAGTTTTAAGGAAAGTAACTCGAAATACCTGAAAGCTTAATGCAGGAAAGCTAGGTACCACATGGGAAGGCCCCTACTGGGTTTCAGCTATCGCTAGAAAAGGGTCATACGAGTTGGAAAATCAAGACGGAGTAAAATTGCCGAGCAACTGGAACGTGGCACACCTTAAAAGATACTACTGTCGATGAGCACCGCCTATACTAAAAGTATGTGCTACACGCTTTTTCCCTTCGTCTAGTTTTTGTCCCAATTAGGTTTTTCTGACAAGGTTTTTAACGAGACATCAACGGAAAGCATACTACGGAGAAAGCACAGTCAGCAAAAATAAGACCTTTAAATGATAAGGCATGGAAGCAATGAACCACTACGGAATGGTTAGATAATCTTTTGCTCGGAAGCAAAGTTCCTACCGGGAAATAAAGTTTGCTATCAGGCCAAAGGTTACCTGACAGCTCACAAGTGCAAGCCACTGAGGGTGGTTAGACAATCTTTGGCTCTATAGAAAAGTTCCTAACGAGAAACGAAGATTGCTATCAGACCAAAGATTATCCAACCATTCACTAATGGGATCTTCAAAGAAGAAAGACTTCCAGTGTTCCAATTCGCATTCTTTGTATTCGAAAACTAGGGGGAATGATATGAGAATATGGCAACATGACTGCCACTTTAACCGGGACTACGAAATCCAAACAAAATTATATCATCGGGACGGGAGACTGCGCGGCCAGCCCCATAGAAACAAGTTGTAGAAATTAGCCACAAGTAAAGGATATTTCTTTTTAGCACATAAAGTCCTTTTATTTTTATCTTGTTTCTTGTCCAAACGATGAATTAATTTAATCATTTGAAAGTTAATCAAGTACTTCAAATGTCAGTGTCATAATGAATAGGAAACACCATCTTCAAAAGCATCGTTAACATAAGAGGTTTGTCTCTTATGAAACCCTCACAGTAAAGGGTTGGTTCCGGAAGCATTTATGCCTGAAACCTAAACGGAGAAAAATACACCCGAAGTCTTGTATAATTAGATGCAAAAACATAAACTTTGCGCAATGCTTAAATAAAAAGAACTTTTATATAACAAATGTACCAAGCAACATAAGTACAAAAGTATGAAAAGAAAACAACAAATGGAAAAGAAAACAAAAGGCTAAACTACTGCGTCCCCAGAACTTGGGGGAAGAGAAGCATTTGCGCCCCCAGGAGAAGTAGGTGGATTTGCTGTCGGCTCGGGATCTTAGCCTTAGTCATCATCCCCTTCAAGTTCCTCCTAATTTCCCGAGAACTCAGAATCAGAATCAGAAGAGTCGGTTACATCAGGTTGAACCGAGAGGCACCTTCATGCAGTTGACTCCATCTCACAGGCCTTGGCGATCTCGGCATTAAATTCAGTGACGGCCACTTTGGCCTCTTGCAAGGTTTTTCTCCTCAAGCTATACATCGAATATATTTTTTAAATAGTGAGGGAATCCGTTCGGCACTGAAGCTCTGTCTTAAGCAGATCAACCTCGGTCAAAAGGCTATTCTGCTCGGATCTTGCGGCCTGAAGGCTGATATCAAGGTCACGGATAGTGGAGTTATAAACTTTATTGTGCTACATGACCTTCTTATACTTCTATTCCATCCAGGCATGCTTCTCCTCGGCAGCAACAGTCGCTTCAGCTTTGGAATTCAAGGTTGCATCCAAATTATTTAGTCTTACAGTAGAGGCAGCCTCGTGCTCGACAGCAGCAAGAACAACATTTTGGACCTCAGAACACTTTTCCTTGGCCTCTTGAAATTGTACCCTTAATAGGGTGGCCTCTTAGTTGAGGGTCACTACCTCTTGCTCACTCTGCTGCAGCTGAGCCTCCAACTCAACAGCTTCAGCAGCTTGTACTTCCAGTACCGGGAGGCGAGCAGCAATTTGCTCCCGCTCGGCCAACAGTTGATCCCGTTCAGATGTGAGTTTCTCTTTGTCAAGGATCAACTTTTGAAGGCCCTCAGAAGAAGGGAAGTTAGCCTGCACAGCAAAAGTTCAAATCAAAAATCCTGTCATAGCAAAGCTAGAGGAGACAGTAAAGGGAACAAATGTTGTAACGAATTCGTGTCATGCATGCCATTGTTTATCATACACTCCCCCAAAAGAGAGTGTATTTTCTTTCTATATTTCTCTGAAGCCGGCGACTTCAGGGAATTGGCGAGTTCCACTGGCCGAGACAGCAGATGGCACTCAGTAGAGATCGAGAGGGAGACACTCCTCCTCCTCTGAGGATCCGAAAAAGGGGACAAATAGTTGCGCCCCAAATTCCCATGGTCTGGGAACTGGGAGGAGGGACATCCTCCTCTCGGCTGTCTGCAGCCGGTGGGGATGATGTAGTAGGTGCCGATGATATAGGCATGATCAGCGTGGAAGGAGATGAGGCTGATGGTGTTGCAGGGTGAGAAGCAACTGTGGCAAAGGCAGTGCTGGTTGTAAGTTGCTCGTTAACTGAAGATGAAAGAGACCCGGCACTCACACTCATAGTACCAGGAGCATCAGCTGGGAGTGGAAAGGAAGAATTGGCATTCTCCACTTGGTCATACTCTACCCAGACCACTTGGGCATCATCCTCGATTGGGGTTATAAGCTCTTCAGATTGAGCAGTCTATTGAGCTGAAGAAGGTCGTTGTCTCCTCCAAATGGAAGCCCCTTCATCACTCCTTATCATCATCAATCACCACAGAGACTGCGACTGGCTCAGGTGCGGCACTCTTTACTCTTTTATTTTGCCCTCGGTCGAAGAGGAATGTCATTTTTTTGGTTTCTTATTCTCCGACTGGGGACTCTGAGAAGAAGCACATGCACCAGAAGCAGGTCCGATGGCACCCGTTCGGGTGAAAGCCTCCTGCACCTCGCTACCTCTATGGGATCCGCCAAAATGTCCACCTCGGGGACAGTAACAGAGCCCTGTGGAAGACCTGAATTTAACAGAAAGAGAAGTTAGCCGATTTTCTTATACGAAAGGTAAAAACAAGGTTAGTTTGAGAATCGACTTACCATGATTTTTGTCCTTCCACCCGTATTTGAGGGCCAATTCTTTCCACCGGCGGGTCTTAGGCATAGTGACCTCCAAAATCTTCTGGAACCACTGGTCCAAGCCTTCAAGCCTTGCCGGTGTCCACCGAGTTGGTGAAATAATAAAAAAATAAGGATCAATAATAGCATGAAACAACCTTTAATTAGAGAAAAGACAGACGTTAAACTTACGTGTATGAGTCCATAAAACACGAAAGGATGGAGTTATGGCCGGGATGATATTCCTGGTGGAAACTACAACGAACCGCTCCATCCAACCACGTCGTTGTCGTCATCCATGTTAGTGAGTAAAGCATAGTGACCACGTTTGCTAAAGTTTATCATTCCGCCACTGAACATCTTGGGGGAATAAACGTTCATTATTCGAGCCAGGAAGAGCTCTTCCGCCGTCTTCTGGCATAGCCTCCGAAGACAGGCTACCATTTTCCATACAGAAGGGCTCACCTGTGACAAGAAAACTTGATAGCGGAAGCAAAACTCCAAGATTATGGGGTCAAGTCCCACGCTCAATGAGAGCGGGCCCAAAGTAAAGGGGTGCATGTAAACGTATGTAAAACCCTTCTTAAGGAAGGTTACCTGCTCCGCCAGATCGGGAGCGATGATGTTCAAATCATGGCAACCACAGTCTTCTTTCACAGCAGGAATGCTAGAAGGACGGATGGAAGAAGGGTATACACCAACAGCCCATTTATGGGAGTTAGCAAAAGGAAATTTCTCTTCAAAGTCCTTGGTTGTATTCAGCCTTCTGGGAATAATGGTGCTCACCATAGGAGAGGCAGCATCATCGGTGCTTTCTTTGTATTTTTAAGAGCTTGAGTTCTTGGAAGAAGAGGCCATGGTTAGCAGATAGAAATAAGAGTTTTTTGAAGAAGAATATTAAAGAGAAGTGAACGCTAGGAAAATTAGGATGCAAAGAAGTTGAGAGAACTTTAAAAAACTGTGAATATAAAAGAAGAAGGATGAGGCATATAAGTAAAGGAATAGGCGGCTAAAATCGTGGCCATGATTATCTCGAGAACAGGCGAAAGTAGTGCTAAATCGTAGAACGACGCATGCTCGGGAAATTAAATGCGGAGAGACGTATGTCTAATCAAGCATCAGAAATGTTTCAGAGTGGGGTCAGAAAACTTCCCGCCAAGAAAGGTATCTTCACCAACTTACCGATGACACAAGGATGTGCCACCGGAAAAGGGGGACTATCTGCGTAGGATAAAATCGGTTCATATTAAATACTCACATAATATAGCTACACATAGAATCGAAGAGATACGGAAAGCGAGACGGGTGGAAACCAAGACTGGGAGCAATGGCTTCGATTAGCAGCGGAGAGCACCCGAAGGGAATATTGCTAATGAATACAAAAGAATGTCTTCCGCCCGATAGCATTCAATGAACAATATTCTGCAATATTAAATACACAGTGCGTTATAGAGAATTATGACATTCATATCCTGCCGTTACACATTCTTCAATGGCCCCCATAATTGTCATTTAAGAGGGGCTTGATCCTAGGACCTTGCTCCCTAGGTGCAACTATAAATAGTAATTTCAACAGCCATTGTAAGAGGGGGAATTTTCTGACAAACTTATGCTATATGCTATTCAAAATCTCAATAATACTTTATTTCTCTCCTACTAATACTTGTATTGCTGCCTTCGGAAGCATTGCTCCAGGAACCAAAGCTATCTGCTACTCTATCTCGATTTCAACGCTAAGCCTTGTATTTTATTTAATTTATTTATCATTTTGAGATCAATTCGATTCGCTTGTCTATGAACAATGTTACAAATTCAACTGTACCATTTTGTGGGTAAACAATTATGCATCTGATGGATTCGTGCTACTACAACCCGTAATAACATAGTATTTTCTATTACGAACTATTAGTTGTTAGAAATATTTGTCAGCCTTCTAAAAGATCTTTCATCCATCGAAATTGACTGTCGAAAATTTTGACGGAACTTCATCTATTGGAGAAAGGCCATCAAAAATCCAAGAAACTCTAGTAAGTGAACTGTCCCGCCAACTTTGTCATACAACCACCACCTCTACTACAAGCCCCACCACTAGCCACCATCGAACCTACATCACCTCTAGCCACCAAATCATAATCACTACTTGACACCAATACACAATTATCATTGTCAACTTCCTTTATACAACAACGGCCAACACCATCAACCACAACTTACAACTCTTTTTTGGTCAAACAGAAAAAATTTATTTATTTCTATCAATAATAATTGTACATGGCAGACTCAAAACGCGGCAATAACCACTCCCTTCCAAAACCTCCTAAGAATAGTCTAAGACCAACCTGTGTATATATATGTATATATATCATAGTCGATCACTACCAACTCCAATCTTTTAGAGTGTGATTCAATTCAAAAATAATTTATATAATGCCAAGTTAAAAGTTTCTCTAATATTTATTAGTAAGCCTCTTTGAATTTTATATTTATTAGTTTTTTGATAAAAATAAGTTTCCACATTCATGACGTGACATGAGAGGTTGATATTGAAGTGAAGTTGCATATACAAGTCATACCCAAGAGAGGAAGTTTTCCGTAACTAGGGTCTATAATCCAAGAACATGAGGAGATCGACGAGGATGTCACACATCGGATTGGAGGGGGGTGGATGAAGTGGAGGCTCGCATCGGCGTCTTGTGTGACAAGAATGTGCCGACAAGACTTAAAGGTAAGTTTTACAGTGTAATGGTTAGATCGGCCATGTTGTATGGGAGGGAATGATGGTAGGCTAGAAGCATGGATCTTAGTCTCAATTTCACCTATTGTTGATTGCATTTCAATCATATTTTGAGCTTAATTATGAGAAATTCATACTTATGACATGGTTTGTGTGTTCAAGATATAAATCAGATCCATAAAAAAACATGAAGCTTCGAAGTCTGAGTAAAAGTTTCAATTGATCATCTGGGAACATATCTGGTGTTCGTGGACCGGCGTTGCATACAAAAGTTAGAAGAAAGCGTATGGGATAGAGCAAAATGTACTAGTGTGTCATATAAGGCGTGGCATCGAGCATCACAATAGTACATAAGTTTGTCATAAGTTTGAGAAGTTTAGAGACTTAGAGTATTTGGGTTTGACAGGAAAATACACTAATGTGACGCAGAGTGCGTAGCGGGACGTGACACATTAGTACAAATGTTTGTCAGACAAGCTAAGTCTAAAGAGTTTACAACCGAGCAAAATACACTAATATGATGCGCCATGCATAGCGCAGTGCAACGCGAGAAGTGTAAAAAGATTTTCAAGATTTCCCATTTCGTCTCAAAGAGGGTAGTTTGGTCCAAACACGTTCCGACTTGGTATAAATACACTAGAAATACGTTTTTGGGAGAACGTTTGACCTACAGAAGATTGGGAGAGAATTGGAGACTCTAAGGCACAAGTATTCATCATTCATTCCACAACTCAACAGCCGAGTTTGGATTGAATTCTTGTTTTCTTATTCTTATGGAGTAGTTTACTTTAGAGTTTGATGGATATGGTGTTTTGATTGATATATGTGGATTTTAGAAAGTGGCTGAGAAAATTATGCACCCTGAGATCTCGGAATACCCGAAGCACCGCTAGAAGCTGGAAGTGCAGAATGAACTGGACGGCTCACATAGCCTCTATCATGACGGGTTGTAGCTGCAGCGTGCCACCACTAAATCCTCCCGTACCACGAGGCTTCTTAGCCTCTCTGTCCTCCCTCTCACGGCCCTGCGTACCCTCCAACCTTCGTGAAATCTCTACCACCTGCTGATATGGGGTATCAGTCTCCAACTCTCGAGCCATGCTAAATCTAATACCATAGTTGAGCCCCT
The DNA here is from genome assembly GCA_000715115.1 of Nicotiana otophora. NCBI lineage: Eukaryota > Viridiplantae > Streptophyta > Magnoliopsida > Solanales > Solanaceae > Nicotiana > Nicotiana otophora. Next base: position 411 of record AWOL01S0003025.1, on the reverse strand, counting down.
CGATAAATCGACAGACTTGCTCTCTGACTATAGAAACCAAGGCAGGTGCATGTCTAGACAAATCACTGAATCAGACAGCATACTCCAACATTGTCATAGTACCCTGGCGCAGCTGCTCAAACTCTGCGCGCCATGAATCCCGAAGGGTCTAAGGGAAAAACTATCTCAAGAACAACTCCGAGAACCGAGTCCATGTAAGTGAAGTTGCATCGGCTAGGCTACCCTCCTAGTACACTAGCTACCATTGATATGCCACTCCGAATAGCTGGAAAGTAGTGAAAGCAACCCCGTTCGTCTCCACAATACCCACGGTATGGAGAATACGGCGGCACTCCTCAAGAAAACCATGTGCATCCTCTGAAGCCAAACCACTGAAAGTAGGAGGGTGATACTTCTTGAACCTCTCGAGCC
>AWOL01S0003024.1:29333-62984 GCA_000715115.1 Nicotiana otophora | reverse complement strand
GGGGGGGGGGGGAGAGAGATATGTTCAAGATGAAGGAAGCAATAGGGGCACCTAGTATCATAACCCAAAATCCCCACTGTGGGGTCGTGATGGCGCCTAATGTTCACTTGCTAGGCAAGTCAATATTAGTACACAATTAATCATTTTAAAACCAATTTGGAAGCGATTTAATAAGAAATAAAGTTGTAGATATTCAAAGTAGATATAATAATTCCAAATGTTGACAAATCAAATTCTGAAATCTGGTGTCACAAGTACATGAGCACACTAAAAGTACTACAACCAAATCTCTGAATAAAATACAACTGTTTGACATGAAATAAACAGTAAAACTAGATAAGGAAGGGGACATTGTGGCTGCGATCACATAGCAGCTATAACTGAAGTCTCCGTAAAAAGCTAATCGGGGCAAGCCTCCACTAACTGCAGTTGAGACCAATACCAGAATCTGCACAAGAAGTGCAAAAGTATAGCATAAGTACAACCGACCTCATGTACTATGTACGTGCTGAGCCTAACCTCAACGAAGAAGTGACGAGGCTATAACAAGGCACTCACGATAAACTTGTATGGATATAAAGAAATAATAGCAGGAATGGAGAAAACAAGAATTCAACACGAAGCCAGAACTGAAAACACATAACAGAGAGCCCCAAAATAACACTTATGCTCAACTTCTCAAATCAACACAGATACAGTAACACGAGTCAAACACAGTAAAATAAGCCTTCTTCATTGCGAAGTGCAAACCGATCCAAAAATATATGTATAAATAACAAGTCTTCTCAGTTGCAGTGCTCAACACGACCCACAAATATGTAAATAACAATTCTTATCTGTTGCGCCACGCAACCCGATATACAAATATACATATAAACATTGTTATAGTGTGCAACCCGATCCCAAATAGTAATACCAATATCCGTTGCGGTATACAACCCGATCCTACACAATAATACCAATAACTGTTGAGGCGTGCAACCCGATTCCACACAATAATAATATAAATAAACATTCTACAACCAACTACGATGTGATTCAAATAAAAGGAAATAAAAGAATTACATATTTAAATACATAAGGCGGAATAAAAGTAACTATCTAATGACACACAAGGTCAAAAGGCAAGTAAAGACAATCGATAAATAAAGACACGGATACATGGAAACAATTAGCAAATTAAGGCATGTAACGGGTAAAGGCATGAATTTAGCAAGTAAAGACAAATAACAATTAAAGCATTTAACAAGTAATAACATGGAATAAATGAAGGCATGAAATGCTTGAAAACAATGAATAATTATCCCAACCTGCATGCTTAACCCGTGACTACGTATATATACTTGTCACAATGAATATATGCCATCCCCACGCATAATTCAAATACAAAATAATCCAATCAAGTCCTAATTCCCTCAAGTCAAGCTTAAACACGACACTTACCTCTTCCCGCAACCAAATCAATGCTCAACCATGGTTGTTCCTTGAGAATTAGCCTCCAAACCAATAACATTTATCTAAATATAGTTCAAATAATTTAAAATAATATTTATAACTACCCACATGTAAAATATATTCAATCTTTAATGAAATTAAAAAAAGTCAACAAAAGTCAAGCCCGAGCTTGCTTAGTCAAAACTCGAGATTCGGACCAAAACCCGATTACACATTCACCCCCGAGCCAGCTTATGTGTTTTATTTCGAAATCCGTCCTCAATTTGAGGTACAAATCTCAATTTTACCTAATCTCTAATTTCTACCCAAAACCCCTAATTTCTGTCATGAAATTCATCGATTATGGCTAAAAATCAATAGGCGATTATGAAAATACATCAAAACTAATTAGAAGTTACTAACAAATAAATTTGGGATGAAACTCTCCTCAAAATCCTCTTTAGGTGGAGCTCAAGCTTTCAGAAATGGTGAAAAATGACCAATTCCCGACTTTCAGCACTTTAAATAACTGGGCATTAGGTGTTCTTCGCGTTCGTGGAGCACTTGATGCATTCGCGATGAGCACTAGCCAATTGGAATTCGCGTTCATGGGGTCTGCACCGCATTCATGAAGGATTACTCCTCAGCCAGCCTTCGCATTTGCGTTCACATCCCTATGTCCGCGTTTGCGATGAAGACAACAATCATCCCTCCAGGTCATTCCCAAAGCTTCACGTTCACAAAGGGTAATCCCCTTAACACTTCGAGTTCGCGACCTGCCAATCACGTTCGTAAAGAGTAACCATCCCCAGCCCATGCTTTTCCCTTCGTGATCGCGAGAGATGCTTCGCGATCGAGAAGCACTGGACACTAGAAGTAAAAACTAGTAGTTCCAACAAGTTCAAAAATGGTCCGAAACCAATCTAAAACTTACCCGAGTCCCTCGAGCTCCAAATCGAACATGAACACAAGTATAATAACTCATATAAACTTGCTCGCTACCTCAAATCATCAAAATAGCATCAAATAAAGAGAACTGGTTATCAAAACTCCATATTTCAATTCGAAGACTGATTTTTCATAATCTTTCACAAAATGCACCGAAACTCGCTTGGGTCACCCCGGACCCCAACCAAACGTGCGTAAAAGTCCAAAAACATCATACAAACCTACCGGAATCATCAAAATATCGATCCGAGTTCGTTTACCAAGAATGTTGACTATGGTCAACTGCAATTTCTTTTAAAATCCAAAAATCACATTTTTTCAAATATTCAAGTAAAACTTTCAGAAAAATGATATGGGCCGTGCATGCTAATCAAGAAATGTCAACTGAAACTAATAGAGGTCTCAGAACCTGGAAATAAAGTCTAGTACTCAAAATGAACTATCGGATCGTTACATTCTCCACCTCTAAAAGAAACGTTCGTCCTCGAACGAATATAGAAAAGTACCTGGACTGGTAAAAAGGTGGGGGCAACTACTCCGCATATTTGGATCAAACTCCTATGTAGCCTCCTTAATCGGCTGACCTATTCATTAAACTTTCATAGAAGGAAAACTCTTGGATCTCTACTTGCGAACCTACCGGTCTAGAATAGCCACCGGCTCTTCCTCATGGTCAGATTTTCATCAAGCTGCACCGTGCTAAAGTCCTGTCCTCATGGTGCTTCCAAAGCATAAAAATGTGAAATACCGGATGTACCCCTGCTAGTTAGGAGGCAATGTAAGCCTATAAGAAACCTCCCCAACTCTCTTCAAGATCTCAAACGAGCCAATAAACCTTGGGCTAAACTTGCCCTTCTTCCCAAACCGCATCACGCCTTTCATAGGTGACACTCGGAGAAGATTCTTCTCACCCACCATGTAAGTTATATCTCGAACCTTCTGATCCACTTAACTCTTTTGTTTGAACTGAGTTGAAGGAAGTCGCTCCTGAATCGTCTTAACCTTCTCCATAGAATCATAGATCAAATCAGTGCCTCTCCGGGCTCAAACCAATCAATCGGTGAATGACATCGCCTCCCATATATGCCTCATACGGAGCCATCTGAATGCTCGACTCGAAACTGTTATTGTAGGCGAACTCCGCTAGTTGTAAAACCTGGTCCCACGAACCTCCGAGATCCATAACAGAAGCGCGTAACATGTCCTCTAATATTTGAATAGTATGCATGGGCAGTCCGTCTGTCTGAGAATGAAATGTTGTACTCATCTCCACCCACGTGCCCAACTCATGCTGCAAGGCTCTCCAAAAATGCGATGTAAACTGCATGCCTCAGTCAGAAATGATGGAAACGGGCACACCGGGCAGGCAGATAATCTCCTGGATGTAAATCTCATCCAACCGCTCTGAATAATTGGAAGTTGCCACCGAAATGAAGTTTGCGGACTTAATTAACCGGTCCACTATAACCCATACTGCATCATCTTTCCTCGAGGTCAATGATAAGCCTACCACAAAATCCATAGTGATGCAGCCCTACTTTCACTCTGGTATCTCTAATCTCTAAGTCAATCCACCAGTTTTTGATGTGTATATTTCACCTGTTGACAATTCAAACAATGAGACACATAAGCAATTATGTCTTTCTTCATTCTTCGCTACAATAGCGTTGTTTCAAGTCACGATACATCTTTGTGATACCTGGATGAATGGAATAATGCAAATTGTGAGCCTTCTCAAGGATTAACTCTCTCAACCCATCAATATTCGGAACATAAATCCGGCCCTGAAGTTGCATAACACCATCATCGCCAATCGAAACCTCCTTAGCACCATCCCACTGCATTGTGTCTTTCAACGCCAATAAGTGAGAATCATCAAATTGGCGAGCCTTGATATGCTCCAACAACGAAGACTGTGCCACAACACAAGCAAGACCCCAACTAGGTTCTAAAATATCCAATCTCACAAACCGACTGGCCAAAGCCTGAACATCCATGGCTAGTGGCCTCTTCGCTACCTATTAATATGTCAAACTGCCCATGTTCTTATCCTTCTTATTCAATGCATCGGCTACTAGATTGGCCTTTCTAGATGATATAATATGGTGATATCATAACTCTAACCATCTTATATGTCTCAAATTAAGGTCTTTTTGCTTGAACATGTATTGGAGACTCCGTTGGTCGGTATAGACCTCACATGGAATGCTGTATAGATAGTGCCTCCAAATCTTTAGTGCGTGAAAAATGGCTGCCAACTCTAAGTCATGAATAGGGTCATTCTTATCATGAACCTTCAATTGCCGAGACACGTAGGCAATCAACCTAACGTCCTACATCAATACTACATCAAGTCCAATACACAATACATCATAATACACAGTGTAAGATCCCGAACCTATAGGCAACACCAATACTGGGGTTGTAGTCAATGCAGTTTTGAGCTTCTGAAAGCTCAACTCACACTTGCCATTCCACCTAAAAAGAGCACCATTTTGGGTCAACTTGATTAATGGGGTTGAGATAGATGAAAACCTCTCCAAGAACCAGTGATAATAACCTGCCAAACCCAAGAAGTTTTGAATCTCTATAGTTGAAGTAGGTCTAGGCTAGTTCTGAACTGCCTCAATCTTCTTAAGATCTACCTTAATGCCCTCGAAAGATACGACATGGCCCAAAAAGGCAACCGAGTCCAACCAGAATTCATGCTTTGAAAGCTTAGCATATAACTGACAATCCCTCAGAGTCTGAAGCATGATCCGCAAATGCTGCTCATGCTCCTCTCTACTGCGGGAGTAAAACAAATATCATCTATGAAGACGATCATAAAGAATCCAAATAGGGCTTGAACACTCGGTTCATCAAATCCATAAAAGCTATTGGGCATTAGTCAAGCCAAATGACATCACTAAGAACTTGTACTGACCATACCGAGTCCGTAAATCTATCTTAGGGACATTTCATGCCCTAATCTTCAATTGATGGTAGCTAGATCTCAAGTCAATCTTGGAAACACCTTGGCACCCTGAAGCTGGTCAAATAGGTCATCAATCCTCGGCAAAGAATACTTGTTCTTGATAGTGACTTTGTTCAACTGCGGATAATCTATACACATCCCATCGTTCCATCGTTCTTCTTCACAAACAACACCGGTGCACCCCAATGCGATGCTCTAGGTCTAATGAATCCTTTATCAAGCAAATACTTCAACTTCTCCTTCAATTCTTTCGACTTAAATGGGGCCATACGGTATAGTGCGGTAGAAATGGGATGAGCTCCCAGAACCAAGTCAATGCATAATTTAATATCTTTGTCGGGTGGCATCCTCGAAAAATCTGTAAGAAATACCTCTGGGAACTTGCGCACAATTGGTACTGAATACATGGAAGGAACCTCTGCAGTAGGATCACAGATATAGGCCAAATATGTAGGAATCCCTTCTCGACCATACGTCGAGCCTTCACATAAGAAATGAACTTTCTAGTAGAATAGCCAAAAGTCCCTTTTCCACTCCAATCGAGGAAACCCTGGCATGGCTAATGTCACAGTCTTGGCATGACAATCCAAAATACCATGATAATGTGACAAACAATCAATGACTAAGATCACGTCAAAATCCACTATATCAAGAATTAAAAGGTCTACCCTAGTCTCATAGCTCCCGATAGTGACTAAACAAGCACGATATGCCCGGTCTACCACAATAGAATCTCCGATAGGCGTGGACACATAAACAGGAGCACTCAAAGAATCATGAGACATATCCAAATATGAAGCAAAATAGGATGACACATATGAATACATGGAATCCGAACCAAATAGAAATGGTGCATCTCTATGGTAAACTGGAATAATACTTGTGATGACCGCATCCAATGACTCTGCCTCATGTCTAGCTGGAATGCATAAAAACAAGGCTGAGCCCCACCACTCTGACCTCTACCTCTTGGATGGCCTCTAACTGGCTGGCCTCCATCTCTAATGGCCTGACCACCACCTCTAGTTGCTTGACCCCTATCTCTAGCTGGCTGAGTGGGCGGTAGAGCAATCGGTGCTGGAACCATGGCTGAGAACCCTACTGAGGAACACTACTCTGAAGTCTAGGATAGTACCTCCTAATATGACCCGTACCTCCACACTCAAAGCACTCTCTCGGCTGCTATGGCTGCTGAATCTGGGATTGACCCTAACGACCTGGATAACCACTGTGATAGCTCTGAATCGGCGGTACAGTGATGGGAGTTGGAAGTGCACTATAGGCTAGCCACTTAGGATGATACCCATAAGAACCAGGACTGCCCGAAGCACTGCGTGATGCCTGAAATGTTGTCTGAACTGGCCTGTTTTGTCCAACAAAAGGAACCCCAACCTCCAGATGAGGCACCACTGAAACCACCAAATGATGAGGCCTCTTCTCAGAGGTCGCCTCTCTGCCCTGACCATGAACCCTCTTGATCTGTCAATCAATCTCTACAACCCGGTGGAAAGAAATATCATCCCCTATCTATCTGGCCATCTTTAGCCTAATACCAAAAGTAAGGCCATCAATAAATCTTTTCACCCTCTCCCTCTTAGTAGGAATCAAGATAACTTTATGGCAATTTAAATCCATGAAACTAGTCTCTAGTTATGCTACCCTACTGGAGGTGCTCAAACTGGATGTGGTACTCCTCTCTCAGAGTAAATGGAATGAATTTCTCCAAAAACAGCTATGTGAATTGATCCCAAGTGAGCAGAGGTGATCCTGCCGGTCTACCTCGAACATAGTCCTGCCACCATCTCTTGGCAGAACTGAATATTTAGAATACCGTAAAGTCAACTCCATTGGACTCCATTATACCCATATTACGCAACACCTTGTGGCAACGATCTATGAAATCATGTGGGTCCTCGGAAGGTGTTCCACCAAAGTGAATAAGAAATAACTTTGTGAACTTGTCCAATCTCATCAACCCCTCTAACGACATATCGGGCCTCTCCCGGTCTGTGAAGCAACAATAGGCTAAACTACTCCAACTAGCGGAACTGCCGGAGTTTGATATTCATGAGCCATCTACTCTAGTATGTGAGTTTCGTGAGTCTAGGCTCCTCCCCCAGCCTGAGAGAGAGTTGGTGCCACAGGAATGCACCGGTCTGGGACACACTCTCCATAAGACCCACTAAGCAGACTAGAGCATCCTGAAGTACTGGGGTGGAAATAAACCCCTCCGAGACCTAAGCTGGTCCAACTAGCACGGTTTGAACATGGACCTCCTCCTCCTGCTCAATCTGAGGCTCTGCAATAGGTGTTGTTGCATATGTTCTAGTCTAAGCTTTGCCTCTTCCTTTGGCTCGTCCTTAGCCTCAGCCTCTAACCCTAGTAGTGGAAGCTACCTAGGGCTCCGGCTCCTGACCCGCTGAGGATTCTATATGTGTCCTTACTATCTGTGAGAGAACAAGAATATAAAGACTCATATTTCAGTAATAGAATAAAGTCGCACGACAAAGTAAGAAAGAAAGCAAATTTTTTCCTTAAACCTTATAGCCTCAAGAAGATAAGTATAGACGTCTCTGTATTGATCATCCAAACTCTACTAAGCTTTCTCATGACTCGTGAGCCCTAGGTAACCTAGTGCTCTGATACCAACTTATCACGACCTGCAATTACTATCGTGGGTTCATGATGGCACCTAACGTCTACTTGCTAGGCAAACCAATATCAGTACACAAGTAATCATTTTAGAACCAATTTGAAAGCAATTTAATAAGAAATAAAGTTATAGAAATTTGAAATAGATATAACGACTCCAAACGCTGACTAATCAAATCTCAAAATCCATGAGCACACTAGAAATGCTACAACCAAATGTCTGAATAAAATACAACTGTTTGAAATTAAATAAAGAGTAAACCTAGATAAGAAAGGGGACTTCAAGGTTGCAATCGTCGTGCAGCTATACCTCAAGTCTCCGTAAAAAGCTAATCTGGCGAAGCCTTCACTAACTGTTGCTGGTGTTATCGGCACAAGAAGTACAGAAGTATAGCATGAGTACAACTGACCACATATACTCTGTAAGTGCTAAGCCTAACCTCGACAACGTAGTGATAAGTCTATAACAAGTCACTCACTATAAACATGTACGAATATAACGAAATAATAGCACGAATATAGAAAACAAGAATTCAACATGAAACCAAAATTAAAAACACATAACAGAGGGCCTTAGAATAACACTTATGCTCAACTTCTCAAATCAACATGGATACAGTAACACCAGTCAAACACGGTAAATAAGTCTTCTCTGTTATGGTGTGCAACCCGACCCACAAATATATAAATAACAACTCTTCTCTATTCTGGTGTGCAACCCGATCCACAAAAATACATATAAACATTATTATGGCGTGCAACCCGATCTCAAACAGTAATATCAATATATGTTACAGCGTGCAACCCGATCTCACACAATAATACCAACAACCATTGCGGCGTGCAATCTAATTTCACATAATAATGTAAATGAACATTCTACAACCAACTATGGTATGATTCAAATAAAAGGCAATAAAAGAATTACATATTCAAAGACATAAATCGTAATAAAAGTAGTTATCTAATAACATACAAGGTCAAAAATCAAGTAAAGACAGACGATAAATAAAGACACAGATACATGAAAATAAATAGCAAATTAAGGCATGTAACGGGTAAAGGCATGAATTTAGCAAGTAAAGGCAAATAACAATTAAACCATTTAACAAGTAATAACATGGATTAAATGAAGTCATGAAATGCTTGAAACACACCGAATATTTATCCCAACCCGCATGCTTAACCCGTGACTACGTATATACACTCGTCACAATTCATATACGTTGTCCCCAAACATAATTCAAATAGAAATTAATTCAATCAAGTCATAATTCCCTAAAGTCAAGATTAATCACGGCACTTACCTCTTTCCGCAACCAAATCAATGCTCAACCACGGCTTTTCCTTTAGAATTAGACTCCAAAGCAATCAAATCTAGCCAAATATAGTTTAAATAATTCAAAATAAGCTTTAGAAACTACCCACGAGTGAAAAGGATTCAGTCTTTAATAAAATTGAAGAAAGTCAACAAAAGTCAACTCCAAGCCCGCTTGGTCAAAGCCCGAGATTCAGATTAAAACCCCGATTACACATTCTCTTTCGAGCATGGTTATCTGATTTGTTGCGAAATTTGACCTCAGTTTGAGGTAACAATCTCAAATTTACCAAATCCTTAATTTCTACCCAAAATCCCCTAATTTCTACCATAAAATTTATAGACTATGGTTAAAAATTAATGGGTGATTATGGAAATACATCAAAACTAATTAAAATCCATTAAGTAATGAAGTTGGTATGAAAATCTCCTCAAAATCCTCTCTAGGCCGAGCTCAAGCTTTCAAAAATGATGAAAAATGGAAAATTCCCGACTTTCAGCACTTTAAATAACTGGGCGTCAGATGTTCTTTACAATGAAGACCACATCCATCCCCCAGGTCATTCCCAAAGCTTCTCGTTCACGAGTGGTCAGCCGCATTCGCGAAGGGTAATCCCCCTAGCACTTTGCGTTCGCGACCTGCCCCTCGCGTTTGCGAAGGGTTTCCATCCCCATCCCACAATTTCCTTCTCGCGATCGCGAGATAGGCTTCGCGATCGTGAAGCACTAGACACTAGAAGGAAAACCCAGTAGTTCCAACAAGTTCTAAAATGGTCTTAAACTAATCTGAAACTCACCCGAGCCCCTCGGGCTCCAAACCGAACATGGACACAAGTATAATAACATCATATAAACTTTCGCGCTGCCTCAAATCATCAGAATAATATCAAATAACGAGAATTGATCATCAAAACTCAAGATTTCAACTTGAAAACTCACTTTTCACAATCGTTTACAAAATGTGCCGAAACTCGCTTGAGTCACCCCGGGCCCCAACCGAACGTGCATACAAGTCAAAAAATATCATACGAACCTACCAGAATCATTAAAATACTGATCCGAGTTCATTTACCAAGAATGTTGATCGTGGTCAACTCGAATTGTTTTTAAAACCAAAAATCACATTTTCTTTCACATAAAACCTTTTCAAAAAATGACACAAACCATGCACGCAAATCAAAAAATATCAAATGAAGCTAATATAGGTCTCAAAAATGAAAATAAAAGCTAGTACTCAAAATGACCTATTAAGTCGTTATACCTAGTGAGGAGTCGGCGGCACACTTTGATTTTAAGATGGATGTCCTAAAGGATCTAGCTGAGAGGACAAGCATGATAAGTGTGAGGTGCGTCCAAATAAGTAAAAGAAGAAAATTTCAGCATGGATGTGTGCACTAGGTCGGGCGGGCAAAGTGCACCCCGACATTGATTCAAACTCAAACTAGACGATTCAGGGGAGTTTTCTTTATCTCTTACTTTTTACTTGTGTGTCATGTGGACATGCCACAATTTAAAGTGTGGGGTGGGGTATGTAAATATGTATATGTGTGTTTGTTTTTCTTCTCCTTATCTTTGTGTATTTTTGTTAGTATTTAAAAAATTGACAAAAATTGACTTTTCCCGGCGATGGATTTTCCCGACTGTCTTCTTGGGGGATTAAAGTCGGAAACAAATAAGATAAAAATATTTATTAAAAAAAGTCTACTAATTTATTTTATTTTCTTATGTAGTGTAATAATTTTTTCTTGATATTTCTTTGTGCCGTGATTCTTTTTCAAGGGTTTTACTTGAATCTGGTGTAGTTAGTTTTCTTTTTGTAGGAATAAAGAATCTTGAGTCGTTGTGCTAGTTATAAGAAATCTTTCTTGACTTTGTTGTGTGTTGAGAACGGTGAGTGCCTTAGTTGTGATGCTTAGGCTTATTTCTTGACTCATGTATAAGTGTCTTAAATTGTTTGAGTTGACTTTGCTTAACTACTTTGACTAGAGAGAGTCGGGATAGACCGGTCCTAAATGAGTTATATGCCATGTTGTGAGTAAGGTTATTATTGATATTCCGTACATGTCATTTGATGTCTAGAACTTGCCCCATGTGTTTGCAAAGCAAAATAGCAGTCTTGTTGAGTTAGGAAGTGATAGAGGAATTTCTTTGTTGAGCCATATATGTGCCTTTTATCTTAGTTAACCTCTTTGAGCATGTAATCCTATATCTTTGGCAACCACATTACGAGCCTGGCCCCTATGTTAAAACTGATCATCTGTTTGAACGTTTTATCTCTTATGAGCACTTGAAATATTTATGAGCTAAATAAAAGCTAAATGGAGGTATGGTTGGGCTTCAGTGGAACTATTGAAAAAGGAAAGAGGTGCATTGTTTAATAAAATTGTGAGAGCCGCTTATAGGGAATTGAAAAAATAATTGATTGGAAAAGAAGAAAAAAATAGAACTTAGAAGAAAAAACAAATTTGGTGTTTTTATATATTATAAAAAAAACTATTCCTTGCTAGTGGTAAATCTTGCTTTATTGGTGGTTAAAGAATTGAGAGCTTGGTGCTAGTATATTATGAAGGTTGGTAAAGTTTTGTTTAACATATATATGTGGGTTTGAATTGGTGAAATTGTATGGATTAAAGTGCTTAGGAAAGTGTAGTCACTATTATCTATATGTATCATACTCGTTCCGCAGCCTACATTACAACCAAATAAAGTCATACTTGATTCTTGGCTGAATGAGCTCAAACTACTAGAGTATTGCACTACGGGCAAGCCTATGGTACGTCTTCTGTGGCACATGAATGTTATTTTTAAGAGTGAGTGTATTCTTTATATCTTGAGTTTTTTATTGTTCCTGAATTTTATTGAGTGTGGAACTACTCTTTATCTTTGGTGTGAGGCACATGATTTGCAAAGGAAAGGTAATATCGTTGGCCTCTGTGTTAGAGTAAGTGAACATGTTTTGAAAGATATGTGGTGCTTCTGAGTTGAGCATTGAGGCTAGGATGTTATGGTATGTTGCTTAATCTGCTTTAAATATTCTTGGCATGGTGAGTTAGGGAAGTTGTTTGATGAAAATGTCGTCTCTATATGAAGTGTAGTTTGATTGCTCAAGGAAGAGCAATGGTTTAAGTGTAGGGTATTGATGGTAGGCTAGAAGAATGGATTTTAGTCTCAATTTCACATATTGTTGATTGTATTTCAATTGTGTTTTGAGCTTAATTATGAGAAACTCTTACTTATGACGTGGTTTGTGTGTTCAGGACTTAAATCAGAGCCATAATGAAACATGGAGCTTCGAAGTCTGAGTAAAAGCTTCAATTGATCATCTGGACCATATCCGGAGTTCGTGGATTGACGTTGCATACAAAAGTTGGAAGAAAGCGCACGGGACAGAGAAAAATGTACGAGTGTGTCGCATAAGGCGTGGCATCGAGCGTCGCAATAGCACATAAGTTCATCAGAAGTTTGAGAAGTTTAGAGACTTAGAGTCTTAGAGTCTAACAGGAAAATACACTAATGCGACGCCGAGTGCGTAGCAAGGCACGATGCATTAGTACAAAAGTTTGTCAGACAAGCTAAGTTCAGAGAGTTTACAATCGAGCAAAATACACTGATGTGACGTACCATGCATAGTGCAGTGCGACACGAGAAGTGTAAAAAGTTTTTCTAGTATTCCCGCTTCAGTTCAAAGAGGGTAGTTTGGTCCAGGCATGTTCCGACTTGGTATAAATATACTAGAAACACGTTTTTGGGAGAACTTTTGACCTACGAAATATTGGGAGGGCATTGGAGAAAAGACACAAGGATTCATCATTCTTTCCTCAACTCAACACCCGAGTTTAGATTGAATTCATGTTTTCTTACTTTTTAACTCTATTTGTGATTACTTTCTCCATGATTATGGAGTAGTTTACTTTAGGATTTGACGGATATGGTATTTTGATTGATATATGTGGATTTTAACTCTAGTTATTTTGCATAAATTCGTTTATGCAGATTTGAATTGATTGCGAATGTATTCACCAGTTTATTTAATCGAAAGAGAAATATTTTGGTGATTAATTCTATATTATTTTGTTTGGTTTAATGTGATTCTTCTAAGTAATCAATAGAGATATTTGAATTATTGATTAAGCCAAGTTAGGAGAATATTCGAGAGATATTTTCCTAAAGACTAGTCCATTAATGTATTCTTGCATATCTTCATAGTGCTTCATATTAGTTTATCTCGTATAGTTCAGATTTAATCGAGAGAGGAATCTTTACCTTACATTTAAACTAATCATCGAGTAATTCGTTAAAATCATTAGAACATTAGAAGTGAATTTAAACAGAGTTAAATCTGAATAACTATCTTGCACCTATATTGTCATGGCCCTTATTTCTCATATTGATAGCAACCCTCAACTCTCTCATTCTTTGTGTTCAAGTCCACTTAGTCATAATCTTAGTTTAGTTTAATCATAGTTGTTAATCACTCCAAATCAAAGAGATAATCATCTTGAATAGCAAATAGCCAGAAATTATTCGAACATTGTTTAAATCCAATCCCTGTGGAGATGATATTTTACTAAATTATCTTTGGCTAGCGAGCATTAATTTCGTGTTGTGTTTCGCGCTGGTCAGGGAATGTTGGCCAGTCAAGACCTCTCATGTTTAGAAGTTAAAAGTTGCCTAGATGAGAATGTTGTGATGGATGTATGGTTGTACTAGGAGGGTTAGGATTAGGAATGAAGATATTCGATATAAGGTGGGAGTGACCTGTGTGGTGGACAAGATGTGGGAAGCTAGGCTGAGATGGTTCGGTCACGTGAAGAGAAGAAGTATAGATTCCCCTGTGATGAGGTGTGAGAGGTTGGCTATGGCAGGATCAAGGAGGGGGCGTGGTAGGGCAAAGAAATATTGGGGAGAGGTGATCAGACAGTGACATGGCACATCTTCAGTTTACTGAGGACATGACCCTTGATAGGAGGGTGTGGACTTCACAGATTAGGGTTGTAGGTTAGTTAGCAGTCGAGCATATTTCCTTTTCACACAAATACTTCCTTTCCTAGATGCAGTACTAGTGTTAACCTTGTGTTCCTTATTTTTAGATCAATATTATTTTACCTGAGGTTCTCTTTGCTTCATTTTATTTTTTATGGATATTGTTACTATTTTGTTTGTTGTATTTCTCTGTCATAACTGCTGTGATTTTGTTGTATTGAGCCGAGGGTCTTTCGTAAACAGCCTCTCTACTTCACAAAGTAGGAGTAAGGACTTGTTCAGTGTTTTGATCTAAACCCAATATTTTAATATTCAAATGTGTATCCAAATTCACGTGTCTTAATCTTAATAAAGATAAACGTAACCTTAATTTTAAGATTTTGAATTTCAAGTCTGATCAGATAATGTCACACTACTAGAAATCCGGGAACAATAGTCTAAAAAAAACGACCAAAATCTGTGGGTAATGGCCAATAACCGTCCAAAATATGACCATTTACGTGTGGTCGGTATTTTGAAGTTCGGAAGAGCATACAGACCAACGTTGGTCGAAAATTACCGACCAATATTGGTCGATATGCTCTACACGACCATTTGATAATTTAATTGATTTACCGACCAATAATGGTCGGAATGTTATTTTAATAATTTAATATTACCGACCAACGTTGGTCGGTGTATTAAATTTATTAATTTTACTTACCTACCAACTTTGGTCGGTATTGGAAAATTTATATTTTTAATAAATAATTAAAATTTATAAATACTTACCAACGTTGGTCAGTAATCTGGACAGGGCAGCCAACTTACCGACCAAAGTTGGTCGGTACTGTTGAATTTTTAGGAATTCAATGTGCATTAATCGACCAATATTGGTCGGTATTTTGTAATTAAAATTTTATTATTATTATTTGCCGACCAAGGTTGGGGCAGTTTTCTGGATTAATTGTGGCATAAAATGCATGTTTTGATAGCTACACCACCTGCCAAATAAAAACAGCATACCAATACCGCCAATTCACTACATACAACCCCTAATTCACCACAAATGCAACCAAACATCCAATTAGTACTTTAAAACTAACAAAGTTCAATTAAACATCACAATCCAAAACCAAGCAAAAATTAAGTAATTACAACAAGTTCAAAATTGTTCAATCTAATTAAAAACTAGTTTTATTAGTCTAGTTCAAAGTATATCAAAGTATTGGTCAAGGGGTGTTTTCTACGACATCATCACCATCTGATGAACTTTCATCTATAAGACGGTATAGAGAAAGGTTTTGTGGAGGACGGGAAGAACGGTCATGGGGAGGACGGGAGGAACGATCACTGGGAGGACGGGAGGAACAATCACGTGGAGGTCAAGCGTATGGCGATGACTCATGAGACCGGGTCAACGGAAAAGCTCGAGTAGAAAGGAGAGTTTTGATCTGAGCTTGCATACCAAGGAATTGAGCATCTCTAAGCCTTTCTCTTTCCTTGGCCACTTCTAGCTCGGATGTAAACCTTGTCACTGTCTCCTGCATAGCCGAGAGGCCCTCCCTATTAAGCGTTTCGCCCTGTGAGGAAGTCCCTATTCCTTGCATTCCACACCTATACCGATAGAATATTTTCTCAGGAAGCCCGTATACCTTCCCCCTTTTTGGACCACCAACAGCCTCCAACCATATTCTTTCAGCATCCTTGTCCGAAAGTTGGGTTGGCTCGCCCGATGCACCAGCTGGCTGACTATGAATGAATTCCTCCACGTTACTTTGGTAGCGATCCTACGTTATTTTAAATTAAATTAATATTTAAAAAATCTTATAAAAGTATAATTATAACACTTAAAGAAAATTAAAAGCTTACATATGCAGTCTCTGCCCGGTCCTCGACCCACCTATCTGTATCCCCCTCTTTCTTCTTCTTTAAAATATGTGTCTCCTTGAATAGCTCATCATGGCTCATTGGACGCCCATACTTCTTTTCCTAAAAACAAATTAATTTAGTTAATAAATAGAATTGATATACTTAGAAAAGTAAAATAATTTAAGCAATTACCAATCTTCTTCTTATTGTCCTGATGCTGATAGCACCCCTAGTGTGCAAGGAGCCTCCCTTCTCGGATGAGCGAGCTTTCTTTCCTTGTTCGCTCCTCTTTAAGAAATCTCCGGTCTACCATTGCCTTAACAAATCATCCCATAAATGTTGCAGACACCAGTCAGGCCTCTTGTTCTTCTTTCTACCATCCGAGAAATGATCTGTCAATGTTTTGCGGACTTTATGATGAACATTTGTAGCCACTTCTTCGCTATAGAGGTCTTCCCATGCACACTTGCTCTGCATTTCAAAAGTTAAATATTAGATGAAAACATCATAAATATAAATTATTAAACTGCTTAAAAGAACATTAAAACCTTAAACTGATTGAAAATTTGCTCCTTCAACGAGTATGGGAAATCACTCCAAGTCGCATAAGGGCCATAATAAAGCTTTTTGATCGCATTGGTGATTATCTTCGTAGTCTACTTACCCAGTCTAAACGTGCAATTTAACAATAAAACATATGAAAATATTAGTAAAAATATTATAAAACAATAAATGCAAAAATAACAAATAACTCTTACATGTTACCCTCAGGGACTATGATGATCCTGCCATAGCGATCATAATGCACTACCTCTAGATCATCATCCTCGGGATGTGTATCAGAGGCATGTGTAGTCGGTGTAGATGGGGGCTCAGAGCTACGATCTCACAGGCGAAGTCCTGAAATGGATGGAGTCGATAATGAAGATGGCTACGATCCCTATGACTGCGATATAGCTAGATACGATCCATGTGGCTGTGATACTGATGGTTATCACCCGAGAGGCTGTGATATGGATGGCTGTGATCCATGTGGTTGTGATATATAGGGATGCGATCCATGTGGTTGTGATGCAGATGGCTTATGTAATGACACAGCCGTTCATTTTGAGAGTTGTAGGCTCGTTCCCCCATTTACTGCTCATTTTGTACCTTATAGCTATTGTGTGACTTGCCAGGATAGTCGGTTTGGGTCCGGTGAGATTTCAGAATGAAATGAGACACTCAGTCTCAAGGTTGAAAGCTTAAGTTGGAATGATTGACCGGATATTGATCTTTGAGTAAACGACTCCGGAAAGGAGTTTTGATGGTTTCGTTAGGTGATTTTGGACTTAGGAGCGTGTCCGGATTGTGATTTGGAGGTCCGTAGTGGAATTAGGCTTGAAATGGCGAAAGTTAGAATTTTTGAAAAGTTCGACCGGAGTGAACTTTTTGATATCGGGTTTAAATTCTGATTACAGAAGTTGGAGTAGGTATGTGGTGTCATTTGTGAGTTGTGTGCAAATATTTGGGGTCAATCGGATGTGATTTGATACGTTTCGGCATCGTTTGTAAAAATTGGAAGTTCAAAGTTCATTAGGCTTGAATCTATGTGTGATTCATGTTTTTGATATTGTTCGAGGTGATTTGAAGGCTCGACTAAGTTCATATGATATTTTGGGCCTTGATGGTATGTTTGGTTGAGATCCCGGGGACCTCGAGTTGATTTCGGATAGTTATCGGATCGATTTGAAGTTAGAGGGAATGGTGAAGCTTACCAGCTTCTGGTGTAATCGCACTTGCGGAGTGGGGATTGCAGGTCCGTTCTCGCAGAAGCAAGAAAGGAGCCGCAGAAGCGGCTAGAGTTGATGTTCACAGAGGTCGCAGGTGCGAGGTTATTTCCGCACCTGTGTGGTCGCAGATGCAGCATTAAGGGCACAGAAGCGGAGAGCTCGCAGGTGCGACGGGGAATCTGCACTTGCGGTTGTGCAGATGCGAGGTGAGGACTGCAGAAGCAGAGGCCCAGCTCCAGTGGTCCACCGCAAAAGCGGAATTTTGGTCACTTCTGCGACACCGCAGATGCGGTTAAGTGTCTGCAGAAGCGGAAAGGCTAGACAGAAAGTTAATTACAAAGGTTCGCCATTTTAGCTTCATTTCAAACATTTCAAGCATGGTTTAGGCTACTTTTGAGAAGGTTTTCGAGGGGATTCTTAAGGTAAGTCCCTTGTGCTCATTTTTTATCAATAATATTGCTTCCTCGTTGATCTTTCCACCTAGTTGGTGTGTATTTAAGGTGTAAATTGGGAGTTTGAGGCTAGGGATTTGGAGAGTTTGATTTAGGGATTTGGGTGACGATTTGGTGTCGGATTTTGATAAATTTGGTATGGTTAGACTCGTGGTTAAGTGGGCTTTCTGGTTTTGTGACTTTTATGAAATTTCCAGACTTGGGCCCGGGGGCCAGCTTTTGAGCCGATTTTTTATTTTGATTATTAGCTTAGCATTTTCTTATGGAGTTGATTCCTTTAGCCCGTATTGATTATATCGCATTGTTTATGGCTAGATGCAAGGAATTTGGAGGTCGTTTCGCGAGGCAAGGGCATGTTAGAGTAGAGATTTTCTCGGATTGAGGTAAGTAACAGTTCTAAATTTGGTTCTGAGGGTACGAAACCCCGTATTACGGGTCATATATTTAGTTTAAGGTGACGCACATGCTAGGTGATGGGCGTGCACCGTAGAAATAGTGATTTGGTCAAATTCTGTGGAACCATGTAGTTGAATAATCTGTTGTTATATGTACATTCTCCATGTAGTAGAGAAATTAAACCATAAATCATGTTAGATATCATGTTTAGACTATGTGTTGGCACTGTAGGAACCCACAGAGTTCGTGTACATGTTGCATTATCTACTAAATTGTTGTTTTATACTCAGTCACTGTTTTACTTGTTTATTATATCTCAGTCTCTATTGTTCCTTGTTGATACAACGCATCATTTCTATTTGGGTTAATTTTCATGATTACTGTGAGCCCGAGAGACTGGAGAGTTTGATGACTGAGTGAGGCCGAGGGCCTGATTGTGAGATATTAATACTATAGCACGTGAGTTGTCCGTGTGGATCCAGATATTATACTATAGGACGCGAGTTGTCCGTGCAGCATGTGAGTTGTCCGTGCGGATCCGGATATTATACTATAGCATGTGAGTTGTCCGTGAAGCACGTGAGTTATCCGTGCGGATTATAGTGCTTGGGCTGAAGGAGCCCCTTCGGAGTCTGCACACACCCCCAGTGAGTGCAGATACCTACTGATTGCGAGCGTCAAGTGCCGAGTGCTGAGTGAATGGGAGGGCTGAGTGATTGTTGCCCTGAGAGGAATCATTTGATTTCATTATTGTTGCACTTAACTTCTATGAATCACTTTCTTGAAATTTCTGAAAGATATTACACTCTGTTTCACTTAAACTTGTCATGGTATAACTGTTTGACTTAATTTATCGAACTTGAGAGCATGCCTACTTTCCTATGTTGAAATCACTATAATTGAACTATAATTGGGAAGCTCGTCACTACTTTCAGGTCTTTTTTTAGTCTTGTTACTTACTGAGTTAGTTGTACTCACGCTATACCTTGCACCTTGTGTGCAGACCCAGGTGCATCCAGTCACCTAGGTTTGACTAGTACCACGATAGGCGCCATCACGACAGGTTGGAATTTTGGGTCGTGACAAGTTAGTATCAGAACCTAGGTTACATAGGTCTCACGAGTCATGAGCAGGTTTAGTAGAGTCTTACGGATCGGTACGGAGACGTCTGTACTTATCTTCGAGAGGTTGCCGAACCCTAAGGAAATTTCACATTCTTGTATTCTTGTCGTACGGATTTGTTTTTTCCGGTAACTAAACTTCTATATTCTATTCTCTCACAGATGGTGAGGACACATGCTACCCGACTGGATGGACAGCCACCAGTACCACCAGCTAGGGCCACGAGAGGCCGAGGTCGTGGTAGGGGCTGCGGTAGGGGTAGAGGTGCAGCTCGTATAGCAGCTAGAGCAGCACCTGCAGATCCACCAGTTACTCCAGCTCAGGAGTAGGTTCCAGATATAGTTGAGCCAGTGGGGCCAACTCAGGCACCAGCTGTGCCCATTGTGATTCCAGGACTTCAGGAGGCGTTGGCCCAGATATTGACAGTTTGCACTGGTCTTGCTCAGGTGGTTTCAACTCAGGCCACACCAGCCACTTCTCAGGCCGGGGGAGGTACTCATACCCCCGCTGCCCGTACTCCAGAGTAGGCGATGTAGGGACTTCAGACACTGGAGGTACTACCCATCCAGACGGTTGCAACTCCTCAGGCCCTGGTGGTCCCAATTATGGCTGATGATGAGCAGAGGAGACTTAAGAGATTTGGGAGGCTTCGGCCTCCATCATTTAGTGGTGCTGAGTCGGAGGATGCCCATGGCTTCTTGGACAAGTGCCAGCGGATGCTTCATACAGCAGGTATTCTAGAGACCAGTGGGGTCTCGTTCACTACTTTTTAGTTTTCTAGTGCTTCCTTCAAATGGTGGGAGGCTTATGAGAGGCAGAGTCCGGTCGGTGCATCACCACTTACATGGCAGGAGTTCTCCGTTCTCTTCTTGGAGAAGTTTGTGCCGCAGTCTAGCAGGGAGGAGCTGCACAGACAGTTTGAGCAGCTTCGGCAGGATGGCATGTTTGTGATCCAGTACGAGATAAGGTTTTTTAAGTTAGCTCGCCATATAGTTTGGTTGGTTCCCACTGATAGGGAGAGGATCATGAGGTTCATTGATGGCCTCACGTATCAGTTGCTGTTGCTTATGACTAGGGAGAGGGTATCCGGTGCCATTTTGACGAGGTGGTTGACATTGCTCGGCATATAGAGATGGTCCATAGCTAGGAGCATGGTGAGAGAGAAGCCAAGAGGCCTCAAGGTTCGGGTAGTTTCGGTGGTGTGCCTTCTGGGGGCAGTCCTACCACAGCAGGGGTCGTCCTTATAGGTCGGCTCAGACGACTCGTCCAGCTTATCGTGGTGCATCAGCTAGCCATGGTTCTTACAGAGCTCACTGTGGCCAGTCTTCATTCAGTGCACTACCAGCATAGAGTTCTCACCATGACTCGTCTGCTCAGGTTTCTACAAGCAGTTCCTCGGGTTATCAGGAGCAGCAGTTCCGTTAGAAGAGGGGTTGTTTCGAGTGCGGAGACTTTGGTCATATCAAGAGAGATTGCCCTAGGTTGTTGAGTGGGGCTCCACAGCAGAGTTCTCGGCCGATGGCACCAGCAGTTGCACCACCCACTCAGCCAGCTCGATGTGGGGCCTAGGCAGCTAGAGGTTGCCCTAAAGGGGGAGGCCGATCAGGTGGTGTTCATGCCCGATTCTATGTTATCCCTGCCAGACCAGATATTGTTGCCTCCGATGCATTGATCACTTGTATTGTCTCGGTATTCCACAAGGATGCCTCTGGATTATTTGGCCCTGGTTCCACTTATTCGTATGTATCATCGTATTTTACTCATTATCTGGATATGCCCCGTGAGTCCTTAGTTTTATATGTTCATGTATCTACGCCAGTGGGCGATACTATTATTGTGGGTCATGTATATCGGTCGTGTGTAGTGAGTATTGGGGGATTGGAGACTAGAGCTGATCTCTCATTTCTTAGTATCGTGGACTTCGATGTGATCTTGAATATGCATTGGTTGTCTCTATGTCATGCTATTCTAGATTGTCACGCTAAGACCGTGATGCTGGCGATGTCGGGGTTGCCAAGGATCGAGTGGAGAGGTTCTCTAGACTACGTTCCCAACAGAGTGATTTCATATTTGAAGGCTCGGCGGATGGTTGGGAAGGGTTGTTTATCTTATTTGGCCTTTGTCAGGGATGTTGGTGTTAATTCTCCTACTATTGATTCTATTTCGGAGGTGTGAGATTTTTCAGATGTATTTCCTACATACCTGTCGGGCATGCCGCCTGACAGGGATATTGACTTCGGTATTGACTTGGTGCCGGGCACCCAGCCCATTTCTATTCCACCGTATCGTATGGCACCAGCTGAGTTGAAGGAATTTAAGGAGAAACTTTATGAGCTCCTTGATAAGGGGTTTATTAGGCCTAGTGTTTCTCCTTGGGGTGCACCGGTCCTGTTTGTGAAGAAAAAGGATGGTATCATGCGGATGTGCATTGATTATAGGTAGTTGAACAAAGTTACAATCAAGAACAAGTATCTTTTGTCCCACATTGATGATCTATTCGACCAGTTTCAGGGAGTGAGGGTGTTCTCTAAGATTGATTTGAAGTTTGGGTATCACCAACTGAAGATTCGGGACTCGGATATTTTAAAGACAGCATTCAGAGCCCGTTATAGTCATTATGAATTTCCTTGTGATGTCTTTTGGGCTGACCGACGCCCCAACAACATTCATGCACCTGATGAACAGTGTATTTCAGCCTCATCTTGACTCATTTGTCATAGTGTTCGTTGATGATATCCTGGTGTACTCTCGTAGCCAGGAGGAGCATGCCCAGCATTTGAGGATTGTGTTGCAGCAGTTGAGTGAGTAGAAACTTTATGCTAAGTTCTCCAAATATGATTTTTGGCTTAGTATAGTGGAATTCTTGGGGCACGTGGTGTCCAGTGATGGGATTCAGGTGGATCTGAGGAAGATAGAGGCGGTTCAGAGTTGGCCCAGACCATACTTAGCTACATAGATTCGGAGCTTCCTCGGCTTTGCCGGTTACTATCTTCGCTTCGTGGACGGTTTCTCGTCTATTGCATCACCTTTGACTAAATTGACCCAGAAGGGTTCTATTTTTAGATGGTCGGATGAGTGTGAGGAGAGCTTTCATAAGCTCAAGACTGCCTTGACCATAGCTCCAGTTCTAGTTCTACCTTCAGATTCTGGTTCATATACAGTATATTGTGATGCTTCTCAGATTGGTATTGGGTATGTCTTGATGCACGGAGGTAGGGTGATTACTTATGCTTCGCGTCAGTTGAAGCCTCATGAGAAGAATTACCTTGTCCATGATTTGGAGTTAGCTGCCATCATTCATGCATTGAAGATTTGGAGGCATTATCTCTACGGTGTGTCTTGTGAGGTGTTAATAGATCATTGGAGTCTCCAGCATTTGTTCAAACAGAAAGATCTGAATTTGAGGTAGCAGAGATGGTTGGAGCTGCTAAAGGACTATGATATCACTATTCTGTATCATCCCGGAAAGGCCAATATGGTGGCCGATGCCTTGAGTAGAAAGGCAGTGAGTATAGGTAGCCTTGCATTCATTCCAGTTGGTGAGAGACCACTTGCAGTTGATGTCCATGCCTTTGCCAACCAGTTTGTGAGATTAGGTGTCTCGTAGCCCAGTCGGGTTCTAGCTTATGTGGTTCCTCGATCTTCTTTATATGATCGCATCAAAGAGTGCCAGTGTGATGACCCTCATTTTCTTGTCCTTAAGGACACGGTTCAGCACGGTGATGCCAGAGATGTTACTATTGCGGATGATGGAGTATTGAGGATGTAGGGTCTAATTTGTTTGCCTAATGTAGATGGGCTACATGAGTTGATTCTTGAGGAGGCCTACAGTTCGCGATATTCCATTCATCCGGGTGCTGCGAAGATGTATCAGGACTTGAGGCAGCATTATTGGTGGAGAAGAATGAAGAAGGATATAGTGGGGTTTGTAGCTCGGTGCCTCAACTGTCAGCAATTGAAGTATGAGCATCAGAGACCGAGTGGATTGCTTCAGAGACTAGAGATTCCAGAGTGGAAATGGGAGCGGATCACCATGGATTTTATAGTTTGGCTCCCACGAACTTCGAGGAAGTTCGATGCTATTTGGGTGATTGTGGATCGACTGACCAAGTCCGTGCACTTCATTCCAGTTGGGACTACTTATACTTCGGAGCGGTTGGCTGAGATTTACATCTAAGAGATTGTTCGCCTCCACGGCGTGCCAGTGTCCATCATTTCATATTGGGGCACGCATCTCACATCGCAGTTTTGGAGAGTCGTGCAGTGAGAGTTGAGCACAACTTTTCACCCTCAGACAGATGGACAGTCTGAGCGCACTATTCAAATATTCGAGGATATGCTACACGCTTGTGTCATTGATTTTGGGGGTTCTTGGGATCCATTTCTGCCACTCGCGGAGTTTGCCTACAACAACAGCTACCAGTCGAGCATTCAGATGGCTCCGTATGAGGCTATGTATGGGAGATGGTGTAGATCTCCGGTGGGTTGGTTTGAGCCTGGTGAGGCTAGGCTTTTGGGTACTGACTTGCTCCAGGATGCTTTGGACAAGGTTAAGATAATTCAGGAGCGGATTCGCACGGCGCAGTCTAGGCAGAAGAGTTATACAGATAGGAAGGTCCGTGATATTGCTTACATAGTTGGGGAGAAGGTACTGCTCAAGGTTTCACCCATGAAGGGTGTTATGAGGTTCGGAAATAAGGGCAAGTTGAGCCCTCGGTATATTAGGCCGTTTGAGGTAATTCAAAGGATTGGGGAGGTGGCTTACAAACTTACCTTGCCACCTAGTTTGTCGAGTATGCATCTAGTGTTTCATATTTCTATGCTCAGGAAGTATGTTTGTGATCCGTCTCATGTGTTGGATTTCAGCACGGTTTAGTTGGATGGTGATTTGACTTATGATATGGAGCCGGTCGCTATTTTAGATCGACAGGTTCGAAAGTTGAGGTCAAAGGACATAGCTTCAGTGAAGGTGCAGTGGAGAAGTCAGCCAGTTGAGGAGGCTACTTGGGAGATCGAGCAGGAGATGCGGAGCAGATATCCACGCCTATTTGAGACTCTAGGTACGTTTCTAGACCCATTCTAGGACGAATGTTTGTTTAAGAGAGGGAGGAAGTAACGACCCGGCCGGTCGTTTTGAGAGTTGTAGCCTCGTTCCCCCATTTACTGCTCATTTTGTACTTTATAGTTGTTGTGTGACTTGATGGGGTAGTCGGTTCGGGTCCGATGCAATTTCAGAATGAAATGAGACACTTATTCTCAAGGTTGAGAGCTTAAGTTGAAATGATTGACTAGATGTTGATCTTTGAGTAAACGACTCCGGAACAGAGTTTTGATGGTTCTGTTAGCTCCGTTAGGTGATGTTGGACTTAAAAGCGTGTTCGGATTGTGATTTGGAGGTCCGTAGTGGAATTAGGCTTGAGATGACGAAAGTTAGAATTTTTGGAAAGTTCGACCGGGAGTGGACTTTTTGATATCGGGGTCGGATTCCGATTCCAGAAGTTGGAGTAGGTCTGTGGTGTCATTTGTGACTTGTGTGAAAAAATTTTGGGGTCAATCGAATATGATTTGATAGGTTTCGGCATCGTTTATAGAAATTGGAAGTTCAAAGTTCATTAGGCTTGAATCTATGTGTGATTCATATTTTTGATATTGTTCGAGGTGATTTGAAAGCTCGACTAAGTTCGTATGATATTTTGGGACATGATGGTATGTTTGGTTGAGGTCTCGGGGGCCTCGGATTAATTTCGGATGGTTATCGGATCGATTTGAAGTTAGAGGGAATGTTGAAGTTCACCAGCTTCTAGTGTAATCGCAACTGTGGAGTGGGGATCACAGGTGCATTCTCGCAGAAGTGAGAAGTGAGACGCAGAAGAAGCCAGGGAAGAAGTGAGAAGAGGTCGCGGGTGCGAGGTTATTTCCGCACCTACGTGGTCGCAGATGCGGAATTAAGGGCGCAGATGCGGCATTAAGGGCGCAGAAGCGGAGGGCTCGCAGGTGCAACGGGGAATTTTGCACCTACGATTGCACAGATGTGAGGCGAGGACCGCAGAAGCGGAGGCCCAGCTCCAGTAGTTCACGGCAAAAGCGGAATTTTGGTCGCTTCTGTGACACCACAGATGCGGTTAAGTTTCCGCAAAAGCAGAAAGGCTGGACAGAAAGTTAAATTCAAGGGTTCGCGATTTTGGCTTCATTTCAAACATTTCAAGCACGGTTTAGGCGAGTTTTGAGAAGGTTTTTGATGGAATTCTTGAGGTAAGTCCATTGTGCTCATTTTTGATCAATAATATTGCTTCCCCATTGATTTTCCCACCTAGTTGGTGTGTATTTAAGGTGTAAATTGGGAGTTTGAGGCTAGGGATTTGGAGATTTTGATTTGGGGATTTGGGTGACGATTTGGTGTCGGATTTTGAAAATTTTGGTATGGTTAAACTCGTGCTTGAGTGGACTTTCTGATTTTATGACTTTTATCTAATTTCAAGACTTGGTCCTAGGGGTTAGCTTTTTAGCCGATTTTTTATTTTGATTAATAGCTTAGCAATTTCTTATGGAGTTGATTCCTTTAGCCCGTATTGATTATATCCCATTGTTTATTACTAGATTTGAGGCATTCGGAGGCCGTTTCGTGAGGCAAGAGCGTGTTGGAGTATAGATTTTCTCGGATTGAGGTAAGTAACAGTTCTAAATTTGGTTATGAGGGTACGAAACCCCGTATTACGTATCATGTATTTGGTTTGAGGTCACACACATGCTAGGTGACGGGCGTGTGGACGTGCACCGTAGGAATTGTGACTTGGTCGAATTCCGTGGAACTGTGTAGTTGAATAATTTGTTGTTATCTGTACATTCTCTATGTAGTGGAGAAATTGAATCACAAATCATGTTAGAAATCATTTTTAGATTATGTGATGGCACTGTAGGGGCCCACAGAGGTCGTGTACATGTTGAATTATCTGCTAAATTGTTGTTGTTTACTCAGTCACAGTTTTACTTATTTATTATATCTCAGTCTCTATTGTTCCTTGCTGAGACATCGCATCATTTCTATTTGGGCTCATTTTCATGATTACTGAGAGCTCGAGAGACTGGAGAGATTGATGACTGAGTGAGGTCGAGGGCCTTATTGTGAGATATTGATACTATAGCACGTGAGTTGTCCGTGCGGATCTAAATATTATACTATAGCACATGAGTTGTCCGTGCAGCACGTGAGTTGTCCGTGCGGATCCCAATATTATACTATAGCACGTGAGTTATCCGTGCAGCTCATGAGTTATTCATGCGGATTATAATGCTTGGGCTGAAGGAGCCTCTCCGGAGTCTGCACACACCCCCAGTGAGCGCAAGTACCTACTGAGTGCGAGTGCCAATTGCCGAGTGTTAAGTGAATGGGATGGTTGAGTGACTATGGCCCTGAGAGGATGCATTTAATTTCATTATTGTTGCATATAACTGCCATGAATCACTTTCTTGAAATATTTGAAAGATATTACACTCTGTTTCACTTAAACTTGTAATGGAATAACTGTTTGACCTAATTTATCGAGCTTGAGAGCATGCCTACTTTCCTATGTTGAAATCACTGTAATTGAACTATAACTGTGAAGCTCGTCACTACTTTCAGTTCTTTATTTAGTATTGTTACTTACTGAGTTGGTTGTACTCACGCTACACCCTGCACCTTGTATGCAGACCTAGGTGCATCCGGTCACGGCGGATGCTGAGTTGTGGAGTTCGAATTCTCAGAGACTATCGAGGTAGCTGCTTGGAGTTTCGCAGACCTTGTTACTCCTTCCCTATCTTTCCACTTATTGTATTTAGTTTCAGATTATCATAGACAGTATTTTTCGGACTTGTGATGTATAGATGCTCATGTACTCAATGACACCCCGATGTTGGGAATTTCTGCATTGTATTTTGGGTTTCTATCCCAGTTATGAAAACTTTTATTGTTTAAACTGCTTTAATTCGGTTTCTGTTAAAAGTGATGGAAATATTTTTAAATATCGGCTTGCCTAGTACCACGATAGGCGCCATCACAACAGGTTAGGATTTTGGGTCGTGACAGCTGCGATCCGCTATGCTGTGAGGCAACTGGACTATATGTCGGACGTATAGTCTTATGGCCCTGTGATGAAAGACCCGGTGTCTGGATGAAGGTGTAGGCCTCGTGATGCTGTGGCAGCTCAGTATAGCCGCGTGGTGGAGGATAAGACATAGGCATCTCTGAAGAGGGTGGAAATGAGGGAGTAGTATTATCCCCAGGATCTACCCTCCTCTTTCGTTTCCTAGACTTTTCTTGACCCCGAGAACTAGGGTCATTGTTACCTTGATACTTTCCTGCCATCTGCATAATATAATACATATTTAGATTGAAACATATAAGAAACTAGTTATAACACGAGAGTGCTTTAAAAAATCAATTTTTTAATCATCGTCGACGTATTGTTCCTTGTCCGAGAATTCCTCATCCTCACTTGTTTGAATTTCATCAGTTGATTCTTCGTCCTCATTTTCTATAATTGTTACTTCATTTATATCAACTTCTTCCAATATGCGTTCAGGATGTTCCAAATCATTTTCTAACTGATCGTCCACTATTTGGTGAACACTGGAGATATCGTTTTGATATGTAACATCTAACACATTCTCGACTTCCATCCTACCTATAAGCTTAGTTTTGATTACAACCCACCAATCGGACTTATTCCGCCGCAATGGATAAGGAGCATAATACACTTGCCTAACATTATGTGCAATTATGAAAGGATCATAGTGATAATACTCACTCGTATGATTGACCTCAATTATGTTGTATTGGTGGTGTACTCTTGTACCTCTTGTTGGATTTGGGTCAAACCACTTGTATCTAAAGAGTATCAATTTCTTATATGGCCAACCTGTATATTCTAGTTGTAATATTTCTTTGACCACACCATAATAATCAATATCTCCAACTTGGTTGCCATCACCACCTTGAACCCACACCCTGCTATTGTTGCTATTTTTATTTTTAGAGCAATACTATGTATGAAACTTATAATCATTCACTACATACTTAGACATTATTGTGACCTGAAGCCCAGGTCCCCAAGTTTCATCCTTCTAAACTCATGATCAAAAGGCAAGAACTGATGGTGATAATCAAACCATGATTACTTTCGTCCATGTTTCAAAGTGAACGCTTTACCATTTCCCATGGAGTAAGGACCAGCTAGCTTCCTAGCAGTCATCCACCTAGACAACATTCCATACGTTGGAAAATCGTTAATAGTCCACATTAAATTAGCACACAATTTGAAATTCTGCTTGGTTGATATATCATATGTTTCAACACCATCATACCACAACTGTTTTAGCTCATCAATCAAAGGTTGCAAATATACATCAATCAAACTTTTCGAATTACGTGAACCGGGGATAATACAATTTAAAAATATATATGGACTAGTCATATGCAACTGAAGTGGTAGATTATAAGGTGTAAGAAAGACAGGCCAGCATGAATATGGTGTCGCAGAAATAGAAAAAGGAGTGAAGCCATCCACACACATATGAAGGATGACACGTAACACCAAGTGTTCTTCTATTTTCAAAGTGCCATCTCATATGAGGAGCAGAACTTATCGACACCTATAACCTCTTTAACCTAGGTATAAGAGGCAAATAATGCATCGCCTTCATATCGACCATATTGTCACGCCCCAAAATCGGGTAGCGCGACTGTCACTCAACCGAGGGAACCCGGCCGAGCAAGCCTGTTAGATTTCTTTCTACCCAAACTCATCCATGAATAAAGAGGAGATGTACTCTATTAATCAATCACTGAAAATATTTTATTAATAACTTCCTATTCATTCCCATTAGTAGCTTCATTCATAATTTCCAAAAAAAGACATTACGAGTTTATAGAATTAATGAAAAACATGATTTCCAAATACCAATATTTCTAGTTCAATTCCCAACTTCCACCACAACCCACAACCTGTCTACGGGGCCTCTAAATCTAATAGAAGAGTAATATGGAGATGCCGGCAACAAGGCCCCGGCTATACCTCAAAACACAGTACATGAGAAACAAAAGATACATGACCCCAAAATAAAGTGGGGCTCACCAAATCAGCTGAAAAGAGTGCGCTGCTATCACTGATTAATGTCGCATGCTATAGAACCACCTGCATCCATTAAAGATGCAGTGCGATCGGCAAAAGAAACGTTAGTACTGTCGAATAGCACTAGTATGCATAGCTAAAAGTCCTCTTTCAAAATAAAATGCCCATATAAGAAAAGGCAATACATAGAAACAGCTAGTCATAATCAACAATATCCAAACGTTCCGTTAAAACATAATAATTTTCAAAATACGAACTTCATATATAATTTTGGTTGGAAAATCATTAGCACCGATATACCACCCTCTTTGTTAGCACGGAGTCCAATCACGCCCGATCGGCTAGGCCAACTCCCCACGAACAATGTGGTTTGACATGTGATGCGAAAGAAAGTTGTTACCAAGAGTAGTACCACCATATGCGCAATATGGCGTCTGATCTCCACCCGATCAGCTAGGCCGCCTTCCCACATATGTCGTGCGGGTTGACTTTTCCAATCCACAAAGGTTCCAGTTTCATCCCAATTAAGGGGAATAATATCATAATTTCCCAAAGGTTACAATTTCATCCCAAATAAGGGGAATAATCACAATCCACCCCTACACCGGCACGTGTGGTTTCAGGACTGGGCCTTATGACCCACCCTTTCTCGGTTTGGCTAATGATGCTCCCAAAAATATTTTTGATTTTATTTGCAAATAGAAATATCATAAATACAATTGTACTCACCTCGACATCTTTCACATTGTATAAATTCTCATTAGTATTCCCAGTCATTCATAACGATAATATTTCCTTGGCTCATTAGGCCATTCACAAGATTCTTTATTCCTGGAACGATGGTCGTATTTCATATTTCACACTTTCACCTCTTTCAATTTCAAAGATCACCATCAAGTATCAACATATATGATATTTTAGAAATCATATACTTCAAATCTATTTGAAATAGAAACGTCAAACACAAATGGTTTCTTCCCAAAGAATGAGGCAAACCATCCAACAATAGAAACACACATTAAAATCATAAACAATCAACACACCATTTATTCTTACAATGCTCTTCCGTAGCAATGACAATGTACCAGTTCAACACATGAGTATATAGAACTAGAATCACACTAGATATATTTTATAAAGTAAAGCATTAGTTAAAGCAACCACTAATGGGTATGAATTGAGTACAAAAGCTTTTAGGTAATTCTATCTTCGAAGTCATTTTTAAACAATTGAGTCGAGGCTCATTTCATATTCTTTATCGCATCTTCTCAAATTATTTGCACTACTAGACATAATCATAACATAAATTCTTGGCACGTTGGCCACACTCTATATCCCCAATTAACGTATTTCACTTCCAACCATCTTTATAGATTATCAACAATAAGACATTTCCAAATCAAGACTTTAGGTATACATATGAGCAATTAAGAGTCTTAAGAATATTGAGATTTTCTCACACAATTTGGCATATTATCTTTCATTGAAACACGGCTCAAATCCATAACCTTTTAATACGCAAACCATTCTTTTAAACTTACGGTTATGGAATTCAATTCCAAGAGAGAAAGTTTAGCCAACATACCTCAATCGAGATTCCTTAACTCTAGAATGATCCGGAATTCTTAGCAATCCCGATCTATTTTGAGACATAACAAAATTGAACCATTATTAGGAAGATATTCATGATCTCAGCTCATTTGAGCATTTTATCAAACACTAGGTGTGCAAATCTAACTACAAGGTTCTTCTACAAGATTTCCTTCACTCCACAACCCAATCTTTACTTATTTGAGCTCAACCATCTTCCCACAAACCTTATTAGTACAAGCATGTATAGATAACGCTCTTATACCCAAGAATCATACTTCAAATCAACCATCCTTTACCCAAATTCAAAATTGAAAACTAGGGTATGGTACCTTACCTCTTAGATGAAGATCTTGTGATTAGCTTCTTTGATTCTTGAAGATTGGTGCAAGATTGGATGATTATAATATTAGGTTCCCTCCTTCTCTCTATAAAATGATCTCACCTCTCTCTAAAACCCTCAGAAAAACACCCCAAAATAAGCCCCAGAGGCTATTTATCAAAATGGGGTCGGGTTATAAAAATAGAAAAATTAACCCTCCAAAAGCAGGTCTGCGGTCGCATAAGGAATCGCAGAATGGGTATGCGGGTCACAAAATGTACCGCAAAATTGATGCCCAGAAATAGGCTTTACTGGACAGGTCTGCGACCATTTTGCAGTCGTATAACTACTTCTGCGATCGCATAATGGTTCTGCGATCGCAGAATTTGTCTCAGAATTTCATATTCCCAGCCTTTGGTAATTTAGTTATAACTTCTTGTAGGAATGTCCAAATGACAAACGGTTTGAAAAGTGGAAAACTAGACTCAAAGATCTTTAATTCGATAGGTAATTCACCATATAATTCTTCATATAATTAGAGGTATGATTGTTTGAAGTTAGGTCTTGTGCGAACTCACTTGAAACTTTATCCCATCATAAAATTTTCAACTTGACTTAGCCTTGGGGACCTTCTTAGACCATAAACCATTCTTAATGCACCTCATATATATATTATCATGATCAATTGATATCATTCATATAATAGTCCTTGTCTACACACAAAATAATATAATTAGCGCGCATCGACTTTCTTAATAGCGCTTAAATACTTCAAAATTTTCCGGGGTGTTACATTCTCCCCCACTTAAGAACATTCGTCCTCGAATGTTTTACAAGTCCTTTATAAGAATAGAGTTACCATCATTTTACCTCCAACCATTATACATAGGCACTTATGACTACCTCGGTCTTATACATTCTTTCCAAAATTTCAACTTACTTATGGACCTTAAGATAGGCTATCTTTATAAATTCTTAAAACTTTTGACAGAGTTTCCCTTGTAACTGGGTATATCCACCTGTCAGAGAATCCTAGAAATCATCCTAACAATATATCCATTACTCAACAACGCATCACAATATATATTAACAACACCTATCTCAACATTAGGGCATTACATTAACAAACATGGTATCTTTACATGAAATGTACAAATTTAAACCATAATGCATAGAAGGTACGTTTTTGAACCACAACCATCTGGCTCTACAAACAAGTGAGAATATTTCCTTTCCTCGACACTTTCGGCCTACGAGGTGATCTCCTGGACTCACAGACTTAGCCATAGCACTTGACTGAGGCAATATTAACTTCTGGACTTATCTAACAAGTATAGCAAATAGTTGCTCCTCATAATCCAATTATCCATTAACTTCACCTTCGTAGACATAGACACATGAAACACCGGGTACACGGAGAACAATAATAGGGAAATATCATACTCATAGTTTGGCCTATTTCCTTCAAGATTTCATAAGGCCTAATGTGACTACACATACTTTACCTTTATTAACAATTCACATAGCATCCTCATGGAAATAAATATTGAGAATAACCCGTTCACTTTTTTAAACTCTAAATCTCTACTCCGAACACCCAAACTAAACCTTTGATGACCTCCAACAATTACTCTAAGATGTGCTAGCATGAATATGACCATAAAATTTTCTATCCAATATATTTGATCACGGGATGATGCTTCTTCTTTGACAAATTTGAACCTT
>AWOL01S0003024.1:4987-17455 GCA_000715115.1 Nicotiana otophora | reverse complement strand
GATTTGTGTGAGGGGAATAGATAAGGAGTGGGGGAAGGGTGTTGTGTGTGTGAGGGAGAAGAGAGTGGGGAGTTAGAAAATTTTAAGAAGAGAGTAAGAGAAATGAGGGGGAAAGCCCATTTTTGAGATCTGGAATTAAAGTTACTGACCGACGTCGGTCGGTACACTTAAGTGACCGCGCGTTGACTGTGTTTGACCATTAACCGACCGACTTCGGTCGGTTATTTTTAAAAAAAAACTAAATTATTTTTTTTGTATTATTATTTCTTAAAATATTATAAATTTTAAAAACTTATTATAAAATATAAGCATATATTTTATTCACATATATATTTACTATAAATAATTATAAATTATAAGCATAATCTTTATAAATAAATATATTAACTAATTACTTTTAATAAATTATAAGCATATATTTTATTCACACATATATATAATTAATCAATCATAATTAAAAAAAATACAGGTATATATATGAGACATTTATTTTATTCAAATTCCATGTTTCGTCTTATATATTCATTCGTTTTATAACTAATTACAAATCACATAGATTAATAAATATCGGTCAAGACGTTTTACCTTTTGTATTCATCTATCTAAGTTAAATTTTTAAGTTATAATTAAGTATATGAGTAATTTCACACACACACACGTACATTATATTGTAATTGATGATCAATCACATACATTATTACGTACGAAAACTTTATCAATTGATGAATTGGTAAACCAATATTATTCTATTTTAAATATATTTAGTCGATTGTTATATTAACTCGTTTACTTAATGCTAATAATTTCTTTCGTTTATTTAATTTGTGATCCATATATACATGTCAAAGAAGTTTAGTATTCTTCTACATTTCATTCATTCATCACTAATAATGCATGACATAGATTAATCGATATAGGTCGAGACGTTTTATTTTTAATATTCATCGATATAGGTCGAGACGTTTTGTTTTTAATATTCATCGATGCATCTAAGTAAGTTATAAGTCGATGAATTAATTTATAAATAGACATATTTGATGATGATCAATTATATATACTATTTAAATTATTATTTCTTCACAAGTCTATCCCCAAAAGAACCCGACCCTATGGCCTTAGCGCTTAGCATTCTTAGATGCGGCTATACTTATATACACACACACACACACACACACACACACACACTTTGTTGTACTACTTTAACTATATATAGCTTGTTATAGTATATGTTAGTGTATCCATTATTTGTATTACAAAATAAAGTATTAACGGATTATATTTATATTATTTATATAGTAAATATTAATGTGATTCAAAAGTTTGACCATGTTTGACCTATGAACTGACCGAAGTTGGTCGGTTATTTTCCAAAAATTACATCTACCGACCAAAGTCGGTCGGTAAAATCTTCTCCTGTAATAACCGACCGACTTTGGTCGGTAAATTCAACTATAAAATTTATAAAATATTTTAAATAATAATATAATTATTAAATTTAAAAATATGGGTCTACATTATCGACCGATGTTGGTTGGTAATCAAAAAGGTACCTTGACTAAGCAAGTCTAACTATTGCGGTCAAAGTTTTGACCAATATACCGACCAATTTCGGTCGGTATGTAATTTTTAAAAAAGTGTACAATATTGTTTTGATAATTTCCGTCCGTTTAGAACGGTGTTTTGGTCGCTTTTATTGACTGACCAACGTTGGTGGTATGGCTCGGTCGAAATTTTTCGGATTTCTAGTAGTGTCACGTAAAATAGTAGAGTAGAAATAATATTGTTCAAATCTTGAACAGCTAGCGTCTCATTTTACCCTGGATGACCTAGCATGGCATCAGAAGAAAATCCCATCTACCATTATCATCCGGAAGGTAAAGAAGAAAAGAGGGAGAGGAAAATGTAAAATATTAAACCACTAAAAAGGAAAGTGGTAACTTTTGTTAGAGTCAAACGTAAAGTAAGACAGGGGGGAGTGGGAAGGTGATTTTCTTGTGTTGATATGAAATCAAAACTACTTTCTTGTTTATAACTAGTAACTAGCAGAATATTAGAGAATAATGTAATACTGGCTTTTTGTATCTGTTAAAAGTGGATCATCAGATTATTCCTTAGCATAGTGTACTTGGATATATAGCAAAAAGATAGATCCACAAGGTTAAACCTTTGACCTTAGCTTCCAAACAAATTTGTATCTCATAATCTTTTACAAGTTGATTTTACTTTTCAGTGTCATCTAACTTTCTAATGTACTCTATTCCTTGTCCCTCATATGTCCGCCACTTTTTAGTGATGAGACTTTATTTCTGTAATTCTAAGCTGTATGAAGGTCTCAGCACATTTAGTAAATTTTAATTTAATGTCTAGAGACCATAGTAACTAACAAATACTGTTCTCCTTTACATTTTCTTTAGATTATGTATATACTTGGTATGACAGATTAGGTTTCCTAAATGGAATATCATTAATTATCGTCATTCTACTACAATGATTATTTTANCATAGATTAATAAATATCGGTCAAGACGTTTTACCTTTTGTATTCATCTATCTAAGTTAATTTTTTAAGTTATAATTAAGTATATGAATAATTTCACACACACACACATACATTATATTATAATTGATGATCAATCACATACATTATTACGTACGAAAACTTTATCAATTGATGAATTGGTAAACCAATATTATTCTATTTTAAATATATTTAGTCGATTGTTATATTAACTCGTTTACTTAATGCTAATAATTTCTTTCGTTTATTTAATTTGTGATCCATATATACATGTCAAAGAAGTTTAGTATTCTTCTACATTTCATTCATTCATCACTAATAATGCATGACATAGATTAATCNTGGTTGGTCCTCGTAATATTACAATAGAAAAAATCGTAAATAGTTTTTTCTTTATCGTGTTTAGTGTATTTAATTTCTACAAGTTTGATCTTTAGGAACTTCTAGATACTATAATTTCTAATCATATAATCATAGGCAGATATGAGGGTAGAAAAACGCAAGCGAAACATCGAACATTTCCTCATGATCATTGACCAAGGAGCAATTGTCGTTCTTAGAGCATTGACTTCGATTTTTATCACTATTGCCGAATATTATCTCTTTATTTTAAGAGTTTTTCTCATTTAGAGTATTTTAAGACGAGCCTATTTGATTTAGTTTCTAATTAATTTAAATGAACTTCAATGTTCGATTTTAGAATTTAATTTCTTTCATTTGAATACATACTAAATCTAATAAGTAAATTTCTCAAATCTTTTTAAAAACTTCAAACAAAAGAAACTAGAAATAATTTGGCATTAGAAAAATTTGTACTAGTGGCTTTGACCTAAGGTAGAGGATAAATTAAAGAGATTTACGCTTGATTGCAGGGGAAAGTGTTTAGTTGAAGCCGAATCCCATCATTCAATTAGGGCAAAAAAACGAAAAACGAAAAAACAAAATGAACTTAGCCCAAGAAAAGTGAATTGGAGTCTCTTTCTCTTAGAAAGGAAATCTAAGATTAAAATAGAAGAAAAGTCGCATAACTTCAATAAAAGAGAAAGAATATAAGCTCCTTCTCTCTTTCTACCTTCTTACTCTTTCTCTCTCATGATTGTAGAAGAAAAGACTTTCCTTTCTTGAGAATTTGCAGCTATAATTTTGGAAGTTAAATCATAAGCCTTATTCCTTCAAATTTCTCTCTCTCAAATTTCTCAATTCAAAGCAAAAAACACCCTGCAGTAATGATCATGTCCTCTAATAACTTCTCGATCCCATCATCATCATCATTATTCCCTCACTTTCATCATAAATCCTTTTTCTTTTACCCTCTGAAAATCCAGCCAACGACCTTAAAGATCGCAACTAAAAGGAGAGTAAAGAGAAAAAGAACTCGAGAAAAAGAAGAAGAAGAGAAAGAAAAACGTCGTTTGTAGATTGAAGATGGGCTCGTTGAAGAAGAAGAAACCCTAGCTAGCTACAAACTATGAGTGAAGAAGGTTAACTAATACTATGGCTTTCTTCTTCTTCTTTTACGCGCTCTCTCTCCCTCTCTCCTGGGGAATTGAAGCCTGCTGGTCCGATTAATCTATATTGTATATCAGATCTATGTGTGCAAGTTATATGAGTGTTTGAGAAATTATTTTCCTTTTTTCTAATGTTATTCTATACTTCTATATATGAGTGTTTAATTTTACCTTTAGCTAGGAAGAAATCAAATTAAAGCACGATATCATCATATGATGAGTTCGTTGCTTCAATATTTGTGTTGTTTTTGAGAGATCTCATTTGAATTCTTGATCTCCCCTTTTTATTTTTTGTTTTGTTGTGTGATACATCATTACTATGTTGTTTGATTCGAGATACTATGTTGGTGCAACTATAGCATGTTTCAAGGAGCTGGTGAGTTTCTGAATATTTCTACAACCATGTAATAAAGTAAATGTTTGTTCTTTGATGATATGATGAGCTTCTCTTAATGAAAGGTTTCTGCAATTAATACTTTCATTCTTTTTTGAATTTCATTCAAAACCAACAATATTTTTGTTAGAAGAGATCTCGGATTGAGTACTATCGACCCGACAGTGCTCCGTTGGTCCATTTAGTAAATATCTATTTTTGTAATAGGAATTATAGCTTCTTCTTGGTTGATTGTTTGGTAGTAATCAGAATCTTATGAAATAGGATATTTAGTCTTCTTCTTCTTCTTTGCCCGAAAAGCTAAAAGATAGTGATCTTAGCTAGTTATTAAAACCATTCTTATGGAGTCTTACATTTTTTTTTTTAACTTCAAATTTTGTTGCTTATCTAATCTATCTCGCTACATAAAAATAAGCTATATATTCATAAATATGTTGTTTTTTCAGGCTTTTCTTTTGAATAATTTCCCATAAAAATTCGATGTCCTTGTAGCTGTCTTATAATTCTTGAGAAGTTAGTTGGTATTTTACACGATTGTATACAGATGGTGTAATATTGTTTTAAAAAAAACATATATATCCTATCAAATATTTCACATTTTCTATATAATTCTCTTTTTTTTCCGGGTATTTGGAGAAATTCTGTTACATTTAGAAAATTCTTCAAATCAGGAGATTTTGGTTTTGCAATGTGTCGATCATTTTCAGTAGATTGCATAACAGATTCTATAAGCTGATAAAGAGATAGAATAAACCGTGTACTCCCTGAATACTTTTAATTTTTTGCATAATTCATGATGTTTTACTATTTCCTCTATCCCACGTTATGTGACACGATTATTATTTGAATTGAAATGTTTTTTAATTAATATTTTAAATTGTTAATTATTGTAAAATATAGTATTTTTCATATGATTTCTCAATATGTAAATTTTATTTTAAAAAAAAACATAAATGATTTCATGTTCAAATTCACATAAAAAATTATACTCCAATTTATCATACTTCGAGTGGTGATAAATAAAATGGGACGAACGGAGTAATAAAAGCCTATTATTTACTCAGTTGGCCAGTGGGGAAAAAATATTTAACTCGTATGTGTGTGTATGTATATATATATGTGCCTGTATAAAATTGTGATTGCCATAAAAATGGAGACTAGTGAATAGGATTATAGGAAGCAGTTGAAAAGAAAGATTGATTACCTGTTAGGTGTTTAATGGGAAACGTACATTGGTTTTACATCAAATCTTGTCCCTTGTAAACCTTATTCTCCAAAGAGAAATGATTGTGTTTGTTTGTTGGGATTCAAAATATACCCATCACTTAAATCTCTCAATCTCCTTCTCATTTTATTCTCTAATCGTATATCTCTGATGCAAAATGGAAATACCTTTTTCTTGTACTGTATATTTATATTGATCCATATGCTAATCATGGAGATAAAAGCAATAATATTGTTTTGTTTCCTAGAAACATTCTAAAACCTAGTTCTCCACGAATCTGCACTTCGCAAAGCTGTAATGGTCCGATAAACTGTTTGTTTCATAATTTTTGATTGACTTCTAAATGTGAGATATTAACTAATTAACACACCACCTAAATTAGGGAATGTGAAGGTTCGATTAGCACGAATGCGCGCAGCGTAATCCTTTCATAGGGTAAAACGCTCCTTGAAGGAAAAATATTTTATTATAAATCTCTAAAAGCTCTCTACAATTCTTTATTTCCTCCACATAATAAAATAAGCTACTAATATCTCTATTTATAATAGTACAAAATTTATTTCAACTAGAAACATGAAAGCATATTCATATACTATAATTATGACTACAGATCTTATTTAGACATGAATTAAATAATTTTGCAAATACCAAATCCTAAATAATTTAGGTATCCAACTACAACTTTGAATTAGTTTTCCAACATTCTCCCGTAATTCAAAGTTGTATGTTGTGTGTTGGAGCACTTCTCTCCAATTTCTATCTTTGTTGAAACACATGTCTCCAACCCTCATTGATGTACTTTGCCACCGACAACCAATTTTGTTAAGCACATATCTCCAACTCACGTTGATGCACCTTGTCATCAATACTCAATTTTGTTGAAGCACCTGTCTTCAACTCTCGTTGATGCACTTTGTCACCAACAACCGATTTTTGTTGAAGCACCTGTCTTCAACTCCTGTTGATACACTTTGTCACCAACACCTAATTTTTGTTGAAATACATGATCAACTTCCAACTTTTTTAAACCTCTCTCCAACTTTTAGGGAAGAGTTTCTTCATCTTGTGCCATATTTATTTGCACCTCTTTAAACTTGCTTTTTTTTTTCTTGAATCTCTCTTGAAACTTTTCATCGGATAATTTAATTTTGTTGACAACTATCTATAACTTTGCCAACATATTTTTTTGCCAGATGGGCGGCACACATTGGCTAGCGCCGCCCGCCGGCAGCAGAAGCTACTTGATTCTCTCTTAAGATCGTAGAAGCTCTGATGCCAATTAGAAGGAAAATATTTTATTATAAATATCTCTGAAGGATCTCTCTACATCATAGCTACCTCTCCACAATAGAAAATATGTAGTAGCACCCCTATTTATAATACTACAAACCATATTTGACTAGAATCTAGAAAACCTATTCCTACATGATTTTGGTTGTGAATCCTAATTAGACATAAATTAAATAAACTAGTAAATACCAAATCCTAGACGGCATAAGAATACTAGTAAACTAATTCAAAGTTGTAGTTGGATACCTAAATTATCTAGGATTTGGTATTTGTAAAGCTATTTAATTCATGTCTAAATAGGATCTGTAGTCATAATTAATATAGGAATATGCTTTCCTGCTTCTAGTTGAAATAAGTTTCGTATTATTATAAATAGGGGTATTAGTAGCTTATTTTATTATGTAGAGGAAATAAAGAATTGTAGAGAGCTTTCAGAGATTTATAATAAAATATTTTCCTTCAAATTGGTATCAGAGCCTGTGTGAGATCCTGTCGGAGCCAGTAGGAGATCCAAAAATATTATGGATACTGTATTACCCGATTGTCCCGTTTTTGTGTTTGATGGCAAAAATAATTTTGAAATTTGGTATCTATAGATGAAGACTTTTTTTAAGGCTATTGGATTATGATCCACCATTAATAAGGGATTTGAGGAACCCCCAGAAGGCACAATATTGACGGGTGATGCAGCTACGCAATTGGAGAAGAAAAGATATTTAGATTATAAGGCACGCTACTATCTCGCCATCAAGGTCGAACTGCATGTATCTAAAAAATATTTGCATGCAAAGTCATCAATGGAGGCTTAGACAATCTTGGTGAAGTCATATTGAAGAGCTACTGACATAAATAAGGAGAAACTGCAAGAATTTAGGAGTCAATTTGAGTTGGCTTACATGAGACCAACAGAGTATGTGAAAGAATATTTTACAAGAATTTAAGAAGTAGTAAATGGTCTAAGGACCAATGGAGAAGTATTGAAAGAAGTTAAAATTGTTGAGAAAATATTACAGTCTCACAGTTTAAAGTTTAACAACAAAAAAGTTATTCTTAAGGCTACTAAAAGATCTTAGCACTCTCAGACTTTATGATATAGAGGGAGAATTAGTGACATATGAGAGATCACTAAATCAACATAAAGATGAGACATTAGATGATGCATCGCTAGAAAAGGATGATCAACCAAAAAAAAAAGAAGGCACATCAATAATGGTCGAAATAAATCAAGAAGGCCAAAATTCAAAAATAGAGGAGAAAAGAAGAGAAGGTACATGTAAATTTTATTGTGATAGAGATTCTATTGAAAGCGAAGAGAAGTCAAATAATATTCAAATTGATCTTCCAAGAATTTCTACGATTATTAACAAGGACGATTTGGTTGCAAGAGATGCCCGTCCAAAAGAGATTGGTATTTTACGAGAAAAGTTATTTGATGGTATTGAAGATGAACCTAGCAACGAAAAAAGCAAGACAATTCATCAAGAGAAAGTTTCTGATAATCTACTAAAGATTGAGGTGGAAATAACTTGGGATCCAGAACCACAACAGCGTTAGATATTGAAGATGCAATCATTTCGTGCCATTGTTCGAGATTGCATGTTTCAAGCAAGAGGAAATGTTTATTGGTGGCATTACTCTACATCCTATAGAATGGCAAATTGGAGTTGAATGGTTGTACAAGTCCAACTACAAGGAAACCAAAGAAGTAGATGAATTCAAAGTGAAGGAAAAATATATTGATGATATTTTTAAGGGATTTATCATGAGTAAAGCCAAATCATATAAGAGTAATATTCAAGATAAATTGAAGTTGACTAAAGATGATACTCATGATTTTGTTGATACTACATATTTTAGGAAATTAGTGGAGAGTCTAAGGTACTTGACTTCTACAAGGCTTAATATTACTTATGGGGTTGGATTAATTAGCAGATTTATGAAGACTCCACGACAATCCCACTTGCAAGCAGCAAAGAGAACTTTGAGATATATTCAAGGTACGCAGACTGATGGTATATTTTATTCAAAGACTAATGATAGTAGTCTTGTGGGATTTACAGACAGTGACTGGGCTGGTGATACGATACAAAGAAAAAGTACTTCTGGCTATGCATTTTATTTGGGTTCTGGTGTATTTTCTTGGTTTTCCAAAAAGCAACAAGTTGTTATTTTATCAACAGCTGAAGCAGAGTACATGGCTGCAACAAGTAGTGCTACACAAACATTGTGATTAAGAAGAATGCTTGGATTTCTTTAACACAAGCAAGACAGTCTTACAATAATTTTTTGTGACAGCAAGTCTGCAATTGAGTTAACAAAGAATCCAATTTTTCATGGGCGTAGCAAACACATTGATATCAAATTTTACTTTATTCGTGACTTGGTTCAAGACAAGAAGATAGTTATTGAGTATTACAAGACTGGAGAGCAAGTTGCTGATGTTTTCACAAAGCCACTAAGATTGGAGTTATTCATCAAGTTGAAGAAGATGTTGGGCATGATCAAGTTTGAATATCTTGGTTTAAGGGAGGCTGTTGGAAATTAAATCAATATTAATTAGTATTCCCACGTCGTCTAGGATTTGGTATTTACTAGTTTATTTAATTAATGTCTAATTAGGATTCACAACCAAAATCATTTAGGAATAGGTTTTCTAGATTCTAGTCAAATCTGGTTTGTATTATTATAAATAGGGGTGCTACTATATATTTTCTATTATGGAGAGGTAGCTATGATGTAGAGAGATTCAAGAGTTTATGAGTTATGAAAAAGCCTCCTACCACGTTCTCTCCCTAGTTTGATAAATTTCTTCTATATAGCCTTTGTTGAATATTTTGCTTGTGCATAAATTATTCTAGAGGTATTTCAATCCTTCATTATTGATAAGTGCTCGTGTTCCTAGGATGTCGACCTTTAGGAGTCGTTTGGTAGGATGTATAAGAATAGTACAATATAGAATAAATTAATAATGACGGAATTAGCAATGCTGATATTACTTATGCTGGGATTAGTTATGATATGATTATTTCTTATCTATTATTTGGTTTGATGTATTAAAAATAATATGTGTTGCATAATTTAAGAAAATTAATTGTTTACAAAAATATCCTCCACATTGTTTGGAAAGGATTTAGAAAAAGTTTGAAATGATAGTTCTGTCTTTATACACAGGGCCAGATATACGTTGGACGAAGCAGTGTCACGTTGTATTGGTGGAAAAAAGACATGACTCGTGGATTAATAGTATGATGACAGGTGGAATTGATATCGAGTCAGTAAAGAAAGATAATGAGGCACGGATAAAATACCCGTGGTAGTTTATAAAGGAAGGTATTGTACCTGACAGAAGAAATAAGCACGAGATGCATGAAGACCATAAAAGGGAAAGATTCATGAATCGGTTATAAATATGAAAAGGGAATCATCATTAACCCTAATTATGTGCGTGTCACGACCCAAAATTCCCTCCGTTGGGTATCGTGATGGCACCTAGTCTTAGGGACTAGGTAAGCCTAATATTTACTGAATAACAACCATAATAAATAACATCTAACAACTCTGAAATGGAATTCTTTATAAAAATTTACAATTCTCAAAACC
This sequence comes from Nicotiana otophora, assembly GCA_000715115.1. Classification (NCBI taxonomy): domain Eukaryota; kingdom Viridiplantae; phylum Streptophyta; class Magnoliopsida; order Solanales; family Solanaceae; genus Nicotiana; species Nicotiana otophora. The sequence continues at coordinate 6,920 of AWOL01S0003024.1, read as the reverse complement.
GGTAGTACAAGTCATAAGCTCTATAGAGTTTACTGCAACTTCTAAATACGACTGTTTGGAAATAAGTAAGAATAGTGCGAATACAAAATAGGACGGTGACTCTGAAGCCTGCGAACGCAGCAGCAGGTTTACCTTGAGTCTCCACAGAAATAATCCGCGTTGCTAGCTATTGATCAACTGGCTTCGCAATACCTGGATCTGCACAAAAATGTGCAGAAGTATAGTATGAGTACACCACAGCGGTACCAAACAAGTATCAAGACTAACCTCAGTGGAGTAGTGACGAGGAACAGTCAAGACACCCACTGGACTAAATAACCTGAACAAATATGAGTATAGGAACAACAGAGTATGATATCTACATAAGGACTACGCGATATGGCTAACAATACAGTAATTGCAATAAGAAAGGAAAACAACAAGTATCAGCAGAATACCAAATAATGACACAGAAAGATTAACGAAAACGCAACATAAATCTGAAATCACAGATACAGAAAGGACAAGTAATCACTCAATCACAACGACCGTTTTCACATCAAGTTTCAGTCAATAAACTCCACGAGGTACCGAACCTCATACTATTCACAACTCATGGGTCACAATACCTGAACCCTAATACTTGGCATCTTGTGCCCTACCTAGTGCATCACAACAACAACCGCACGGCAGAAACCTCGTGCATCACAATAACAACCGCACGGCAGAAACCTCGTGCATGACAACAATAACCGCACGGCAGAAACCTCGTGCATCACAACAAGTGTAACAGCAACAATGATAATAAAACAAGGTACAACAAGTAAATCAACTCAAGAACCCTCGATCGCAAGAAACGATAAAACTAGTTCGCAAGGAATAGCCATAATAACGAATACTAGGCATAATAAGAACAGCTCAACATGGAAGAAAATAATATATAACATTGATCCCACAATAAACGGTTTAACAATAAGAAACTAACACGAGTCGAATAATTCCAAATAAGGGCAAGTCCACTAAGGCATAGGATATCTAAGCTTCTTTTAAGTTTGGATAATTACAGAAGAGATACAACCAATTCAAATAAAAGTGGGCGGCGAGAAAATCACCATAACCTCAATTAAGGGTGAACATTTGCAAAAAGGGACAACCACAACTTCAAATAAAGATACGCAGTTAAGGAAAAGATAACATGGCAATGGAAGAGATAACAATTTCAATTAAGGCACATATGAATCAAGTAAACAGTAAGAGTAGATCATGAAGCAATTGATTCTAATTAAACAGGTAAAAGTGAAACTAGTAATTAAGGAATGTAATCATAATAAGTACAATTGCATATTCAATGAATACAAGGACCTAGGAACCCTAAAAGGCCAACTTCAACAAATAAGTTTGAGCACGTACACGTCAGCTCGCGTCCACGGACGTTAAAGATGCAGCGCCCCCGGCAAAAGGGACGTTAGTACTATCGAATAGCACTAGTATGCATAGCTAAAAGTCCTCTTTCAAAATAGAATGCCCATATAAGAAAAGGCAACACATAGAAACATCAAGTCATAATCAACAATATCCAAATATTCCGTTAAAACATAATAATTTTCAAAATACGAACTTCATATACAATTTTGGTTGGGAAATTATTAGCACCGATATACCACCGTCTTTATAAGCACGGAGTCCGATCACACCCGATCGGCTAGGCCATCTCCCCACGAACAATGTGGTTTGACATGTGATGCGAAAGAAAGTTGTTACCAAGAGTAGTACCACCATATGCGCAATATGACGTCTGATCTCCACCCGATCAGCTAGGCCGCCTTCCCACATATGCCGTGCGGGTTGACTTTTCCAATCAATAAAGGTTCCAGTTTCATCCCAATTAAGGGGAATAATATCACAATCCACCCCTACACCGGCACGTGTAATTTCAGGTGTGGGCCTTATGACC
>AWOL01S0003023.1:238266-275395 GCA_000715115.1 Nicotiana otophora | reverse complement strand
AGGGTGCCAGAATATTCTCACTTCGAGTTAAACTGATTTTCTCTACATTCAAAGAGGCGACTGGTGTCACGTACTTGGCTATTTCTCTTTGAGGCCTACTATTGCCGAACGAGGAACATATGGAATGAAACAACTATTGTTATCCTTTTCATGACTCATATTCTTCCAAGAATAACTGATGCTAATGTCTTTATCCTCCCTATCATGCCTCTCATAGATCACATGTCTAAAATGATTCACTTCTTTTAGATTTTAAGATCATGTGCATGGTCACTACATTATTAATACCTACTAGGATCTTTATGCCTCATTTGTCGAATCAATGATGTCATCACAATGATTAACCATATCAGCGCTATTGGTAGTAACATTCATGTCTCTTAGGACATAAGCACCTGAAATGCCCTGCTAGTACATTGATGGAATCTTGAAATAAAAAAAATNTGGCTCCTATGGTTTGAACAATCACTTTGTTCCTTTGTGTATATTATCATGAATCCTTTTCACCTTCTAGTAACATTAGAGCATATGTATTTGAAAGACAAGTTCATCGTATCTCTAGTGCTCTCATATAAGATCAACTATTGGCAAGGGTTAAGCTGTCAGAATGATAATAGTCTCACAAGTGTTCAACTTCTTTTTCAACCTTATGGGTTTGTAACTTCTTTTTCACAAGTGTAATGCAACTTCGTGTATCTTGAAACCCATATCATATTTAGAGTGTTAGAATATTCTCTTTTAGAGTTAAACTGACTTTCTTTCCTACATTTCAAGAGGCGACTAGTGTCACATACTTGGCTATCTCTCTTTGAGGCCTACTTTTGCCAAACAAGGCACTTATGAAATGAAACAATTGTTGTTGTTCTTTTCATGACTCATTTGTTTTAAATTTCAGAATCAAGAACATGGTCCCTACATTATCAATGCCTACTAGGCAACTCTATGCCTCATTTGTCAAATCAATAATGTCATCACAATGATTAACCATGCCAATGCTATTGGTAGTAACCTTCATGTCTCTTATGATATAAACTCCTCAAATGTTGTGCTCAGNCATTATTCGTGAATCCACTCTATCACAAATTCTCTTATTTACAACATATTGTGGAATTGAGCTCTATAATTATGTCCTTGGATTGAGTTATAACTCTAGGATTAATACTTCCCACTTGCTTTCCTAACTTCTCAACAAGGGACTATACGTGATGAATTTCGGACAGAACATTTTGATTCAAATGGATAACATCTGCTCACTGGTGCCTATGCACGCACCACCATAATATTTACCTATGTGGCATCAAATATAATGTAAAGAAGCCTAGTGTTGAGATTCTTCTTGAGCCACTCTTTTTCTCTCCGGTGTATGTGGCTCCTATGGTTTGAACAATCACTTTGTTCCTTTGTGTATATTATCATGAATCCTTTTCACCTTCTAGTAACATTAGAGCATATGTATTTGAAAGACAAGTTCGTCGTATCTCTAGTGCTCTCATATAAGATCAACTATTGGCAAGGGTTAAGCTGTCAGAATGATAATAGTCTCACAAGTGTTCAACTTCTTTTTCAACCTTATGGGTTTGTAACTTCTTTTTCACAAGTGTAATGCAACTTCGTGTATCTTGAAACCCATATCATATTTAGAGTGTTAGAATATTCTCTTTTAGAGTTAAACTGACTTTCTTTCCTACATTTCAAGAGGCGACTAGTGTCACATACTTGGCTATCTCTCTTTGAGGCCTACTTTTGCCAAACAAGGCACTTATGAAATGAAACAATTGTTGTTGTTCTTTTCATGACTCATTTGTTTTAAATTTCAGAATCAAGAACATGGTCCCTACATTATCAATGCCTACTAGGCAACTCTATGCCTCATTTGTCAAATCAATAATGTCATCACAATGATTAACCATGCCAATGCTATTGGTAGTAACCTTCATGTCTCTTATGATATAAACTCCTCAAATGTTGTGCTCAGCACATTGATGGATTTTTGAATAATTCTAGCCAATCTCAAACCTCGTTGTTCATATTTATAGTAACCTATGGGAGTTGAAGGTTCAAATATGTTAAAGAAGAAGCATCATCCTGTGATCAAATATATTGGATAGGAAGTTTTATGGTCATATTCAAGCTAGCACATCTTAGACTAATTGTTGGAGGTTTCCAAAGGTTTAGTATGGGTGTTCGGCATAGAAATTTATAGTTGAAGAAAGTGAACGGGTTATTCTCAATATTTTCTCCATGAGGAGGGTATGTGAATTGTTAATAAAGGTAAAGTTTGTGTATTCACATTAGGCCTTATGAAATCTTGAAGGGAATAGGCCAAACTATGAGTATGATGCTTCCCTGTTATTGTTCTCCGTGTACCCGGTGTTTCGTGTGTCTATGTCTAATGAGGTAATTGGAAATCCTTTGTATATCGTTCAGGTGCAGGTTATTGGAGGTGAAGTTAATAGATAGTTATCTCATGAGAGGTACCTAATTGTCATCCGTGTTAGATAAGCCCGAAGGTTGGTATTGCCTACATTAATGTGTTATGGCAAAGTCTGTAAGTTGAAAAGGTCACCTTGAAGGCTGAAAGTGTTATGGAAAGAAACTATTTTCTCTTGATTGTATAGCAATTGGCTTTGATTTGAAAGACAATTTCTAGGTGTTATGATTTACACATGTGTAGTTCATGTCAAGATACCACTTTTGTTAATGTAATGCCCTAATATTAAGATCGATGTTATTGATATACTGTGATGCGTTGTTGATTAATTGATATATTGTTAGGATTGATTTCTGGGATTCTCTGACAAGTGGATAGTCCCAGTTACAAATGAAACTCTGTCGAAATTTTTAATAATTTGTAAAGATAGCCAAAACTTAAGGTCCATAAGTACGTTGAAAGTTTGGAAAGGATATATAAGACTGATGTAGTCATAAGTGCCTATGTATAATGGTTGGAGGTAAAATGATGGTAACTCTATTCTTAGAAGGGACATGTAAAACATTCGAGGACGAATTTTCTTAAGTGGGGGAGAATGTAACACCCCGAAAAAGTTTGAAGTACTTAAGCGCTATTAAGAAAGTTTATGCGTGCAAATTATATTATTTTATGTGCAGAAAAGGACTATTGTATGAATTATATCAATTGATCATGATAATATATGTATGTGGCTCATTAATAATGGTTTATGGTCTAAGAAGATCCACAAGGCTAAGTCAAATTGAAAATTTTATGATGGGATAATGTTTCAAGTGAGTTAGCACAAGACCTAACTTCAGATAAGCATAAATCTCTTGATATGAAGAGCTATATGGTGTATTACCTATCAAATGAAAGGTCTATGGATCTAGTTTCTAATTATTTAAATTGTTCATCATTTGGACACTCCTACAAGACGTTATCACCAAATTACCAAAGGCTGGAAATATGTAATTCTGCGGTCAGATATGCGACCGCAGAATCATTATGCGATCGCGAAAATGCTTCTACGACCGCAACACTGGTCGCAGAATGGACCAGTACATCCCAGTTTTTGGCACCAATGTTGCGGTGTATTGTTCGACCCGCATAGCCATTCTGCGGTCCATTATTCGACCGCAGACCTGATTTCAGAGGGTTAATGTTTCTATTTTTATAACCCGACGCCATTTTGATAAATAGCCTTTGGAGATTATTGTGGGGAAATTATCTGAGGTTTTTTAGAGAGAAGTGAGAGTGTTATAGAGAGAGAAAGTAGATGAAGTGTTTTGTTCATTAAGATCTTGCCCAAGAATTGAAATCCAACAAGGAAATCTTACAAGATCTTCATCTAAGAGGTAAGGTTCCATACCCTAGTTCTCAATTTCAAATTTGGGTAAACGATGGTTGATTTGGAGTATGATTCTTGGGTATAAAAGTATTATTTATACATGTTTGTACTAATAAGGTTTGTGGAAATATATTTGAGCTCAAATAAGTAAATATTGGGTTGTGGAGTGAAGGAAATCTTGCAGAACAACCTCGTAGTTAAATTTGCACACCTAGTGTTTAATAAAACTCTCAAATGAGCTGAGACCATGAATATCTTCCTAATAATGGTTCAATTTTGTTATGTCTCAAAATAGATCGGGATTGATAGAATTTCCGGAACATTGTAGTAATTTACGAAAAGCTCAAAGCAAGGTATGTTAGCTAAACTCTCTTAGAATTGAATTCCATGATGTTCCCGTAAGTTTCGAATATGGTTGTCTCAAGTTCCTTATTCCATGTTCCAAGATGCTCCCAATAAATCTGATTGTCCCAAATAATAAAAGTTTCGAGAATTATGTATTCAAAACGTGTTACGAATGTTCCTATCACATTATGTTATCCTTTGGGAATGTGTTCAAGAATGATATGTGTATTAAAATGTTATGTCTTTGAGACATGTTTCAAATGAAGGCTATGATGCCAAATTGTGTGAGATAATCTCAATATGCTTAAGACTCTTAATTGCTCATATGTGTACCTAAAGTCTTGATTGGAAATGTCTTATTGTTGATAATCTATAAAGATGGTTGGAAGTGAAATAAATAAATTAGGAATATAAAGTGTGGCCAATGTGCCAAGAGTGAAAGTTATACTTGTGGCCAATGTTGCCAATGAAATAAGATGATGTGAGAAAGATTATGAAATGAGCTTTGATTCAACTTTTCCAAAATTGCTATCGAAAATAGAATTGCCTAAAAGCTTATAAACTCAAGTCAAGCTCATATGTGCCTGTTTTAATAGACGCTATGATTTCTGAGTATTTTCAATGTGTTTTGCGTTCTTACATATTCGTGAGTAAACATTGTGTATTTCCCTTTGTGGGGAAAAATATTTCAAGAATAAATGGTGTGTTATTTGTTGACGATTTTCACTTGTGCATCAATTTTCAATTATTTTACTCAATTTCTCGAAAAGAAATCTATTGTGCTTAAATTGTTCATTTCTAATTAACTTAAAGTTGTGATTTTCGGAATATTAGATTTATGTTGATATTTATGATGATGATACGTGAGAGGGAAGAAATTAAAGTGTGGAATATCAAATATGGACACCGTGCCTTGAATAAATAATAGTGTGAATGGCCAAAAGAGCCAACGAAATATCGTAGTTGTTATTGGTTGAAAATACTAGGGGAGATTTATACAATGTGAAAGATGATGAGGTAAATACATTTGCACCTATGTTATTTTTGTAAATTATTCCCCTTATTTTGGATGAGATTGATGTGATAAAATTATTCTTCTTAATTGGGATAAGATGGATTGATATAAAAGGGTTGATGTCTCGTATAAGACAACCTAGCTGATTGGGTCGTGATCGGACACCATGCCGCACACATGGTGGTGATTGTGCTGGACATTTTAATTGAAATTATGATTTTGGTTCATATCATCACATAAGACAGCCTAACCGATCAGGTCGTGATCGGACACTGTGCTAGATTCACGGTGGTATATTTACAAAGAAATTGTGATTGAGATTGTGATTGTGGTTGATGTTTTCAAATAAGATGGCCTAGCCGATCGGGTCACGATCGGATTCCGTGCTAAAAGTATGGTGGTACTGGTATTGATAGTGATTATGGTTGATGTCTCTAATAAGATAGCCTAGCCGATCGGGTCGTGATCGAACTATGTACTAAAAGTACGGTGGTATAACTATTGCGAATATTGGTACTATAAACGGTGGTATTGGTATTGTAAATATTGCTATTGTAAAAGGTGCAATTGTGAATAGTGATATATCGGTGCTAAAGATCTCCCAACCAAAAATAATATTATCATCATATTTTGACTATCACTTCACAATGTTATCTTCATATTTTGGAAATTATTATGTTTTAACTTGGCATTTGAATATTATTGATTGTTGATTATTGTTTCCACGGTTTTTCCTTTCTTACATTGGCATTCTATTTTGAAAGAGGACATTTAGCCTTACATACTAGTACTATTCTATATGTACTAACGTCCCTTTTGCCGGGGGTGCTGCATCTTCAATGGATGCAGGTGATTCAGCAGCGGGCAACTTTGGTCCCCGTTAGCAGTTACTCCCTATTCAGTAGGTTTTGGTGAGCCCTACTCTATTCTGGGCCCAATGTCACTTGATGTTACACTTTGTGTCTTGAGGTATATCCGGGGCCTTGTTGCCGGCACTTCCATACCATTTTTCGGTCATACTTAGAGGCTCCGTAGACAGGTTGTGGGTGGTGTATGATGTTGGGAATTGAACTAGAAATATTGCTAGTTGGCAAACATGTTTTTTGATTAATTCTATAAACTTGTAATACTTTGAAAATTATGAATGAAGTTGCTAATGGAAATGAAATGGGTGTTGTTAACGAAATATTTTCAGTGTTTGATTAATGGAGTGCATCTCCTCTTTATTCATGAATAATTTTGGGTAGAAGGAAATCTAACAGGCTTGCTCGGCCGGGTTCACTCGGTTGAGGCCCGGTCACACTCGCCGAGTTTAGGACGTGACACTCTTAACATCAATCTGACACTCTCCAAGTATCCAACAACTCACTAACATGTCCAATGCATATATAAAAATGCATCAACTATCATATTGAGAAGATATGCATGATTAAAGCATATACATTCATGAATATGCACAAAGGATTCACTTGAATGGTCAAAGCTTCCTCATTTATGCTCAATAACTCATCTCACTGGGTCACACATCCCAATCAACAAGAAACCCATCGGTTTCTCATAACTTGTGTGTACGCCATATCAAGATAGAAACATGAGAGGGCGACCGTAGAGGATGGATCCATATCCACACGCGACACGGTCAAAGCCTCACGCTATAATTATCACATCACAGTTACCGCACAGCAAAGACCTCATTCCAAATCAATAACAATATCATAATCATTGCATGGCAAAAACCTTAGGCCAAATCAATAACAATATCACAAAATCCTTTCTGCAGAAACCCCGTGCTATAATCTTATTCCATATCCGAGAACCATATGCAGTATGTATGTATGTATGTATGTATATGAATAAGAGAAGCATATATAATACACATAGACAGAGAAATAGCCATGCATGGGTGTATGCGTGTGTATAAGGAATGATCCCTAGGTAAGATGTATGCCTATGTGTACGTATAACCATAGACCCAACATGTAATATNCTTTCTGCAGAAACCTCGTGCTATAATCTTATTCCATATCCGAGAACCATATGCAGTATGTATGTATGTATGTATGTATGTGAATAAGAGAAGCATATATAATACACATAGACAGAGAAATAGCCATGCATGGGTGTATGCGTGTGTACAGGGAATGATCCCTAGGTAAGATGTATGCCTATGTGTACGTATAATCATAGACCCAACATGTAATATGTCAAACATGTAATACGTCATCCAAATAATCAGCATGCTCAAATTAGCATAAAAATCCAAATCACTGTCTTTAACATTGATAAGGAAACTCAAGTATTCATACATCAATTTAAGGCATAACACAAGAATTACAAGTACGGATGTGTGTTCAGAATATACGTGTGACTACGTCTAAATCAAGTATATTTTATGATACTCAAAATAAGGTATAATTATCCTAAACATTATCTCTAACATGGCTTATTGTGTTCACGCAGTCATTCAATTAAGTAAAGCATAGAACACATAAAACACAGAATCAAACAAGCCATAAAGTAATTTAGGATCTATCCCAAGCATGAATAACCATGGAACATGCATATACACTCATCAACTCATATATACATCACCCCCATATGTAGCAAACAATATCAATTATAAGGGGAAAACCCCTCAATGAAAACTAGGCAACACGCTTACTTAATCCGGGTTAATCTTCAATCTCAAACCCCGTAATAATTATGTTCTAGCCCGACAATCACGCACATACAAGCCAAACATCATCCGAAAAGTCAAACAATGCTATAGGAAGTGATCCCAATCGAAAAGGTTTCGATTTTTGATGAATTACCAAAAAGTCAACCCAAACCTGCATGTCTAAAATCCGGAACCAATACCAAATCTTGATGATACATAATCTGCCAAGTCCAAATATGTGATTAGATTCCAATATCTAGTCTAAATCGGTACTCAAATCCTCAAAAACATCTCTTAAAGTGCAGACAAAACCCCAAATTCCTTCTCAGAATTCCATATTTTGTGTGTTAATAATTCCTGTAGATTCTTGAAATAATACCAAAAATGAGTAGAATTACTTACCCCTTAGTCTTCTATGAAAATCTCCAAGCACAATAGCCCATCTCCAAGTCTAGGGCTCAAAATATGAAAGTTTGCACTTATAACACTTATAGGTGTTATATAACAATATCGAAATATAACACTTATAAAGTCTGCACAGGGGTACCCATCGCAATCGCAACAAGGCCCCCGGCAATCCTTGATACACAAATGTGACCATCCACTCCTATCCTCTTTGCAAACATGAAGCTCCAATCATGAACACAAAGACCTCACCCCCCAAGTCAACACGAATGCAGCACCACAATCGCGAACGCGTAAGCCACAACTCCCGTCTACATGCACACATTCACGAACGCGATGAACCAGCCTGTCCAACACTATGCGAACGCGGTCCACTAACCACGAATGCGAAGAACAAAATGCCAGCAACTAAAATAATCTACACGATTGTGAAACACCTTTAATGATTGCGAAGCTTATTAGAAACACTAGAAAATCAACAATGCAAAATTCGAAAATGATCCAAAACCACCCCAAATCTCACTCCCGAGCCCCTCGGGACACCATTCAATCATACCAACAAGTCCAAATGCATATTCCAAACTAATATCAAAGTATCGAAACACAATAATTAAAATAAAAGGAAAGAATCGAAGATAAATATCTTTCTCTTAACTTTCAAACCTTCAAACTATGCTGAGCGCGTCTGAGTCACACTTAAACATTCTGGATCACAATCAAAATTTTCACACAAGTCCCAATCAACTAAATGAACCTATAAAAGGTCTCAAAACAACAATAGGAGTCTAATAACACCAAATCCAACTCTAGGTTAAACCTATAAACTCTTTGATTCTTTAAATTGCCAACTTTCGATAAATAGCGCCAAAAACCTTCTAGGAGTATCCAAATCAAAATACGAACATATTCCCAAGTCCAAAATCGCCATACAAGCCTTTTGAAACTATCAAATTCCAATTCCGAAGTTATTTACTCAGAAGACAAACCTTGGTCAACCCTTCCAACTTAAAGCTTCCAAATTGAGAATCACTCTATCAAATCCATCCAGAACCACCCAAAACTTAAAATCAACCATGCACACAAGTCATAATACACTATATGAAGCCACTCGAAGTCTCAAATCACAAAACAAAATTCTAGAACTAAATATGACATGCCGGGTCGTTACACTCTCCCATACTTCAACATATATTTGTCCTCGAACATGGCAAGAGGCATTCCAAAGTCATCCAATCATTGTATAAGCTATTCATACACAAGTATGTTGGTGATCTCACGCCACCTCAAGCCATATAAATCTATTAACACAATGCGGACCAAAGATTCTTCCTTCAACCTTGGTCCATAAGCCCTTGAACTAAATTGCAATATTCGAAACTTCCTATAAGATTCGATTCTTGTATATATTATAAAAATGATACCTGGGAAAGACACTTACCTCATCTGGGCTAGTCCAAAGCTCCAAAATTGCATTTCTTTTAGAAATCACCTCTAAATGGCTCAAATCTAACCAAACATCATCCCAGAATGTCAACCAATGCCACAGGAAGTATCCCGATCAATAAAGCTTCGATCTTTCAAAGAATGCCAAAAAAGGTTAACAAAAGTCCATCGGTGCACAGGTGATCTAAATTCCGAACCAACGGAAAATTTTGATGACCCATAACCTGTCGAGTCCAAATATGTGAAAAGATTCTAAAGGCGAGTCCAAATCGGTACTAAATCCCAAAACATTCTCTTAAATTGTAGGCAAAATCACCAAATTTCCTTCAAACTCTCATGATTAAAGTGAATAAATCCATGGGGAAACAAGATTTATAATCACATATAAGTAGAAATTACTTACTCTCAAAGTTGTAATAAAAATCTCCTTCCAAATCACATACTACCGAGCTCCAAACCTCAATAATGAAAAATAAGGAAACACCTCAAATATAGGGTCTGTCAAGCATTTTCTCATATGCGGACCACTTGGTCGATTCTGCGGTCCAAATCCTGCATCTGCGATACTGGCCATATCACGCATCTGCGATACACACTTTGCATCTGCAGCGTCGCAGGTGCATGTATACACTCGCAGGCGTGCCTTCACTTCTGCGACTACTATCCGCATAAGTGGTCCCCCACTCCAAACATGCCTAACCTCACATTTGCGAATAGAGACCTCGCAGGTGCGACATCGCACTGGCGCACCCAGAAAAGCAAGTGCGACACTCCTAACCTAGCAATGCCAACAACCTCCAAAATGATCCGGAATCACTCCAAAATACACCTGAGGCTCCCGGAACCTCGTCCAATTATATCAACAAGTCCAAATATATTATCCAAACCTATGTAAAGAGTCGAAACACCACAAACCACATCAAAACCAAAATCGAAGATCAAATCATCCTCTTAACTTCCAAACCTTCTAACATTCGTCTAACGCTTCCAAACCACACTTAGATATTCTGGATTCCAACCAAAATTTGTATACAAGATCCAATCCACTAAGTGAACCTATCCAAGGTCTCAAAACCAAAATATGAGTCAGATAACACTGTAGTAAATTCCTGGTCAAACATATAAACTCTCTAATTCTTTAAATTGCCAACTTCCGACAAAAGAACCAATCCCTCCTACGTACATTTAGAATTCAAATTTTAACATATGCCTAATTCCAAAATCACCATACAAACCTATTGGAATCATCAAATCCCGATTCTGAGATCGTTTACCCAAAAGTCAAACCTTGGCTAAATCTTCCAACTTAAAGCATCCAATTGAGAATCACTCTATCAAATTTATCTCGAATCATTCAAAAATAAAAATTAACCATATACGCAAGACATAATATAACATACAAAACCACTCAAACTCTCAAATCATAGAACAAAATTCTAGAACTCAAAATAATTGATCGGGTCGTTACATTCTCCCTCACTTAAACATATATTCGTCCTTAAATGTGCCAAGAGTCATTCCAAAATCATCCAATCACTGTGTAAACTCATCATACAAATACCAATGGGTGATTACATGTCCTCATAATCCATATAAGTGCATTAGCATAATCTCGATTGAAGATTCTTTCTTCAGTATTAGTCCACAAACCTTAGAACCAAATTCTATCATCTGGAATTCCTAATAAGATATGATTCTCACATACATACACTGTATATGTCTCACCAAACTGCATTACACGATATACCACATAACTCATGTACTTATAGTAATATCTTCCGATCATAATAGATGCTCATTACCAAATCTGGTACTAGTAATATACCCATATCACATAAAGTCTTATTCAAAACCTTCACAACATTGCTAATGATGAAAGAAATCTATAGAAACACGTAACCACTTGTTAGATCAATAAGTCGTGGAGTCATCTCGCCTGACAAGAAATATTTCCGAATTCTAAGCTAACTAATGACATTCTTTTTCCAAAAGTACCTTATCCAAATCTGATTGCACTAATTCCAGGTCCAATAACCTCATCTTACCGAGTACAAGCTACTCAACTGACAGGCCACACCAAATGCCACTTAGATTCACATACGACACAATTTGTGCACCCAACAAGCAAAAGATGGAAAGAGAAACAAATAGGAGAACTATCCAAAAAACTCGGTAGATACAATTACCAAGGCACAATGTTATGATTCCACCCAACAAGGGAGAAGCAAAACACATGAAATAAGCACAAAGGATCATATCCTAACATAACTCTGTTGCAACGCGTAACCTAATCCAGCATACTAATCCATATGGAATACATATTGAACAATAATGTTCACGATCAACAAACACATATGCACCAATAGCAATCACGCAAGGTGCATGACCATGACCATAGATAGACGGATAACACAATATACCACAGATATGAAAAGCAAGAGTAAGGTGCAATAAGCAACTCAATATCCTAAGAGCCATCTCGCTCAAATCTCACCACAAGGTCTAAATAGAACCATATCATGTGTGTGAATGGTCAAGCAGTCTCACAACACATTTTAGCATAATAGAGTATAACATGGAACATATCAGAAAATAAATAATATCAGCATTAGCCAGTGACACGCCCCAACAATTGTTGTGCTGAGTAAACAAACCCGATCTGATATAGAATACATATTCTTATTAGGCCTACCAATAGCCTTCAAATCAATTTTGGTCATCCCAAAATAGGTAAAAACCTTTCAGAGGTCTATAGTAACCTATCCATAACACATAAAATAAGTTGTCTAACCCATAATGCACCGTAACCAAGGAATAGTATGCCTCTCACGACGTCCAATCTCTAAACCATATGAATACAGGAATATCCATATCTTATCTCCAACTCTCCCACTCAAATGACTCATACGTCACTCACACACAATCGCCTTATGAGATGTACTCTCAAAAATCTTCTGCTCCATGTAGCAAAACCTGAACATCAGCAGTCACCAACCATGCGATTTTTGTAGTACCAGTCAAGCATCAGCAGATCATTATACAATCCAGCTATTGCAACATACATCCTCCTCAGGCGATACAATATAGTTCTAGCATACTCATAAACATATAAAATTTCTCATCCTTCCTTTTAAAACTGAACAGCAACCACGCACATACAATCAAAATCCCACACGGCGCACCATATCTATCATGCTAACATATGAAAATACGAAAATATCATTATCAACTCTGAATCATAAGTAGGATAAAAACTCCATAAATGAGGAACCTTCCACTTAACTCTATTCAAGAGAACACTACAACATGTAACAAAACTTCTATTCCCATAGAAGACATCAGTCCCGAGTCGTGGTCAAGACCACCTTACTCTTCGAAGCTATTTTCACATAACCAAGCTATCAGAACTGAATCCCTCTAAATCGACCAAGTCATGTAGATTGCCAAAACCAAAAGTAATGCCACAACACCTTTAAAGCTCTATCGTAGTAAAGGAACCGATCATTTCCGCTACTATGTTGATCTAACCTATCGCTAAGGTGACCCAAATTCTTCAGTCCTCTTGACTAACCTTCAAGATGACACTCTCTTTCTTAGCATACTATGTACCTCAATCATAACTCATCCCAAGTGATCCTAATATGAACCACATCGTCCTAAGACTTGTAAACCACTTCATACCCTCTCATGCACCAAATAATACCTCAAACCAAAATGTCCGCTCTGAAGAGACTTCCTATGAATCAAAAGTTTTTTATTTCATCTCTCTAATATTTCCATATAGAATCAATAATGATATAGAAATACCTCAAGGCTCGACACCATCCAACGCAAATCTCAAATCTTTGCCACACAATAATTTAGTAATCTTTAAATACCACATATGAATCTTAAACCGTGTAGAAACATCTATAGAGTTACCCACTCTGTCCTAGTCCCAAATACATAACCAATCATACCGATGACTAGAGCTCCATTAGAACATAAATACTCCAAATAAAATAATTGAGATAAGCTTTCCTCCTGGTACACCACCTCCACAACGAGTATAAAGCTAAATCATTCAAAGATCTACATATACCCATAATGTATAGTACATCATGCATCCAGCAATTTCCTTGCTTGCATCATCCTTGGAGTTATTTTCTTTAAGTTAGAACTAATACAACCCATGACCATGCAATCCGATCGTCGATAGTAGACTCCCCCACTTGACTCGATGCCACAAAAACATCATCTGATAACCCACAATACTATTCCTTCATCGCTACCTGGAGCTCGTACTGCTATTCAACTGAATTCTTCAGGAGCACATGCAGAACTAGTCAAAACACACTCCGATCCTCTACTGAGTGCATACTCATCCTCTTCATAGAGAAGCTAACTTCCTCAAGTGCTCCAAAATGGTAGTACATTCCACTAAATAGAAGCCTCATACAAATCACATAATCCTCAAACCTTTTTGTAGGATATAACCCAACTACTAGGCCCAAATCAATATATCTCTATGACCCTACCATGGTCACAAGCACTGATACAATCAATTATTCTTTCTGAGTCTACACTCGTCAACAAGATACAAAACTTTATGTCATTCCACAATGAACAACTAAAAGATCCATCATCACACGCACAACTCAGGACCGCATTGCATATCTAGATGATAATCAAGCATCCATATTATCTTCGTATTTTAAGCAAATCCTTCTCGTTACATCCAAACTATTTAAGTGTAGTCCTCAGTCACATAATACTAATGTAATAACTATCTATTCACTCAATGATCCATCAATCCCGCCACTAGGGACACCACCGGAAGTAAAAGACTAAAGCATATACATATACAACAAAATATGACGAGCCCAAGCTGCCGTCTAAACCTGGCCTCGAGTCCTCCAGACTGGCCTACCTTCACATCACAGAAATACATCAATCACCTCATCCATGACATCACATTCGTCGCTGCACAACTGATAATGAGTGCTCAACATCACATGCGAGTGAATGAAAAGAAATCAAAGAAACAGGCTTCAAGCTAAATCAAGGTTGCACAAGAATGAAAGAAAGAAAGGGGAGTTCATTTTCCTATATGCCATGTAGCCTCTCGAAGATAAGCATGAACGTCATCATACTAATTCGCAAGCCTGTACCAGACATCTGCTCATGACTAGTAGAACCTATGAACGTAGGGCTCTGACACTAACTTGTCACAACCCAAAACCCCTCCAAGTCGTGATGGCTAACTCAACCCGCTAGGTAAGCGAAATAATAAATAATACAACTGAAGAGAATGATCATCAATATTAACAAATAATAAGATAAAAATCCATACAATTATACCAAGGATTGGTAGGACAAGTTATGAGCCACTAAGATTTAGATTTACAAAGCTGGTACGAAGAATAAGTACAACATTTGTTTGAATGTACATAAATATAAGTACAAATCCTAAAATACTAAGAAAAAGTAGTAGCTTATGTCTAGAGAGAAGGTACATGCGTCATCCACAGCAGCTCAGCTCTAAAATATGCACGTAATGTGAAGAAGTGTAGTACTAGTAAAACTGACCATGTACTCAAAGTATCTTGACTAACCTCGGTGAAGTAGTGACGAGGCTTCTAACTCAAAAATATACTCTCTTTATATAACATGTGCAATTCAATACACGTAAAATACAGAGAGATATCTAAAGAAACACTCATAGAAAAACAGATATCAATAACAAAGGTGCACAACTGGGATAAAGGTAATAAACAAGCTTTTCCATCTAATCACATCAAGCAAATACAATTTGCACAAGCTCCGCGCACAAAGAGACTTGCACCAAGTAGTGTGTGCTCAAATAATCATGTAGGAATGTAGAGTGTCCATACATAACAATGACTAATTTCGTATAAATTCCAACAAACCATGTTTATGACACCTTACATAAGTCTAACATTTCAATGTATGATAATAACTCTCTTCCAACATCGACCTAACTATCTCAAATTGTCCAACAACTATCTAACAAGTCTCATACATATGTAAATTGCAGCAACTAGCATATATGGATAATATGCATGTATAAAGCATGTACAAATGCATAAATATGCACAAAGGATCACTTGGGTGGGAAAGCTTTCCCCATTATGCTCAATAGCTCATCACACACACACGACCAAAAGTTCTTCGGTTTCTCACAACCTGCGTGTATGACATCAAGAGAGAAACATAAGAGGGTGACTTTAGGGGATGGATCTATAACCACATGCTGCACGGTATAAAACCTCATGCACTGCATGGAAAAGATGCGTGCCAAATCAGTAATAATGTCACAATATCTGTATGGCAAAAAACTCACGCCAAATCAATAACAATATAACAATATCCACATTGAAAATATATCATGCCACATAAATAATAATATCACAATCATCGCACAGCAAAGACCTCATGCCAAAATAGTATCATATCACAGTCCACACGGCAAATACTTCGTGCCACATCAGTAACAATATTACAATATTCTCACGGCATAAACCCCATGCCAAATCGATAACAATAACACAATATATGCACGGTAGAAATCTCGTACCATAACCTCAGTCCCAAAAACCATATGTAGTGATGTATGCGTATGAATAAAATATAAGCATATATAATACAAATGGACAAAGAAATAACCATGCAAGGGATAATCCCTATGTAGGATGTATGCCTATATGTACGTATGACCACAGACCCAACATGTAATATGTCATCCAAATAATCATCATTCCCCAAATAAGCATCAAACATCATTTCATAGTCTTTAAAGTGGTTAAGGAAACTCAAGTAGTCACACATTAATGTAAGGTATAACACAAGAATAACAAGTATGAGTGTGTGTTCATAATATATGTGTGACTACGTCTAAATCAATCACAACACCAATCTCAATAATAGTTCATAATGCTCAAAATAAGGTACCATTAGCCTCCAAATTAACTCTAGTATGGTTCATCGTGCTTACATAGTCAATCAATTGAGTAAAACATAGAATCAAGTAGAACATACAACCAAACAAGGCATAAGATAACCTAGAATCTATCCCGAGTATGAATACTCATGGTACATGTATATATGTGCCACTTCAGATATACATCACCCCTGCATGTAGCATACAATACCAATTATTAGGAAAACTTCCCTTAGCAAAAGATAGGCAAGACACTTACCTCATCCGGGCTAGTCCAAAGCTTCAAAATTGCATTCCCTTGAGAAATCACTTCTAACCAACTCGAATCTAACCAAATATCATCCAAGAAAGTCAATCAATGCCATTGGAAGAAATCACAATCAATAAAGTTTCGATCTTTGAAGAATTCCTAAAAAGTCAAGAAACGTTAACTCGGGCCCACGTATCCAAAATCCGAAACCAATACTAAAATTTCTATGACCAATAACTTGCCGAGTCCAAATATGTGATTAGGTATTAAAGCGGAATCTAAATCTTTACTCAAATCCCCAAAACACACTCTCTTAACGTGTATGCAAAATCCCCAAATTTTCCTTTAAAAACTCATGATTAAAGTGAATAAATCCATGAGGAAACAAGATATATAATCAAATCCAAATATAAATTGCTCACCTTCAAAGTAGTAGTGAAAATATCCTATAAAATTGCCTCTTACCGAGCTCTAATACTCTAAATAATGAAAACGAGCAAAAACCTCAAAATATAGGGCATGCTAGGAATCTTTGCATCTGCGTACCACTTGGTCGCACCTGTGATACCGCTTCTGCGGTCCAAATTTAGCATTTGCGAGCTTCTCCCATATGGCCATACCTTACATCTACGATACACACTCCGCATCTACGGAGTCGCAGATCCGTGTATATACTTGTAGGTATGCCTTCACTTCTGCGACTACTCTCTGCATATGTGGTTCCCTACTGCCAAGCCTATCTAACCTTGAATTTGCACATAGAGACCTCGCAGGTGCGACATCGCACCTGCGCAACAAGAACTACAGGTGCGACACACCAGAACCAACAATGCCTTTCGATTGTTGTTCCGTAACTTGAGATAGGTTCGTATTGGTGTATCAAATTTGTATTCAAATTTTGGTTGAGATTCGAGGTGTGTAGGCATGAACCGGATACTTGGTTAGAAGTTTGAGAGTTAATGAATTTAAGATACTTGAATGTGTGGTTTAGCCTTTTTTGCTTTAGTGTAATATTTTCCTATGTGCTTTGAGGCTTTAGATAGGTCCGGATATTATTTATGGACCTGTTGGTATGATTTTACAGGGTCCCGGTTAGCTCAGGTGAGTTTTAGGCCACCCAAATCATGTTTGGTGTTGCAGGTTTTGCTGGTGTCAGGTGTGTTCATCTCAATCATGTAGAGTAATTTAAGGTTGGGGGCTATTGTACTTTGCATTCACGGAAGGAGGAACGTATTCGCGAAGAAGTAGCTGAGGTTGGGAGTGTTACCTTCGCATTCGCATAGGCAGTGCCACGTTCATAGTGAAGGTTAGGCCGGAGGATTCATGTTCGTGGGGGTGATGTCGTGTTAGTGTAGGGGAAGCAAGCAAGGCTTTGTAATCACGAGGGTGCTTCCGCAATCATGAAGAAGGATTTTTGGCAGAAGTATTTTTGTGCTTAGCGAATACGAGGCTTGGGCCACGTTCGTGAAGGATAATGTTGGGAAGACTACTTAAGTTGTTATTTTTGATATTTTTTCCCATCCTCTCATATTTTGAAACCTAGACTTGGAGAGAGGCGATTTTCAAGGGGATTTTCATACAAGAATAAAGGGTAAATGATTTCTGCTCATTTTTTGTTATATTCCATGAATCTACATGGATTATTAACACTTAAAACAAAGAATTTTGAAGTAAAAATTGAGGTTTTTTCCTAAAACTTAAGAGAATGTAATTGAGTTTTTCATCTATGATTTGGACTTGAATTTAAAAACTAAACACATATCTAGACTCATGGAGTTATGGATAAACAGGATCTACCCCTAGACTCGAGTTGTAACCATGTGGCATGGGTTGACTTTTTGGAATTGAATAAATAATGAAGATTTATTGTTTAGAATTTCCTATGATTTTATTTGACATTATTAAGTAATATTTGGCTAGATTCGAGCCGGTTGAAGGTAATTTCTAAAGGAAATGCAATTTTGGAGGCTTGATTTGACTTGATAAAGTAAGTATCTTTTCTAACCTTATTGTGAGAGAATAACCCTTAGGATATTACCTTTATTGCTTAATTGAAATATGTGAAAAGTGACGTATATGCAAGGTGACGAGCATATATGCCGTTGTTATGTATTATTCATCACCTAGTTAAACTTTAGCCTTTTTATTATGCCATGTTTGGTTCTGTGCATTCCATGACTTACGTTTTTAAGCAATTGTATGACTACGTGAACTTATCTCGTCATGCTAACGACTATGTTTAGGATTACTACCTCTTAATTGGCCAAGATGAGCTATTTGTGAAATTCTTGTTATACGTGATTTAACTTATAGTCATGATTCACATCTTGAGCACACACCCGTACATTTATTTATTATGTCCTTGTACACCTTATTAGTTATTTGTGAGCATCCTCTTTAAATATGGATTTTATTTCTAATTGATATGATTATGGCACAAATGGGCATGTTGAGTAGATTAATTTGGTGATGGCACGAGATTTCTATTATGCAGTTATTGTGATATTGTTATTATCGTGGGAAGAGGTTTTTGCCGCATAGTTGAGGTGACATTGTCACTATTATAGCATGAGGTCAATGTCGTGTAGCGTGTGAATACAGATTCATCCCTCTAGGGTCGCCCTATCATATTTCTCTCTTATTGGCATACATGCAGGTTGTGATAAATTAAAAAATATTTGATTGATTATGATATAGAATATGAGGTAGTGAGTTTTGAGAATAAAGGTGGAATCTTTGACCATTCAAATGAACCCCTTATGTTTTATCATGCATTATATATGCTTTCTGAATTCTAGCATGCTACTTGAAGCCTCTATCACATGATTTTGACTTGTTTGTCGAGATAGAATTGTCCATATTGAGTTGATATCTATTGATATGGTATGTGGAAATATTGTATCTCTTATGTCATAATCTTGTTGTGAATAATAATGAATTGACAAGAGTGGGTTGCTCTAGTGGTGAGCACCCTCCACTTCTAACCAAGAGATTGTGAGTTCGAGTCACCCCAAGAGCAAAGTGGGGAGTTATTGGAGGGAGGGAGTCGAGGGTCTATCGGAAACAAACTCTCTACCCCAGGATAGGGGTAAGGTCTGCGTACACACTACCCTCCCCAGACTCCACTAATGGGATTATACTGGGTTGTTGTTGTTGTTGTTATTGTTGTTGTTGTTGTTGTTGTTGTACAGTTTTATTTGATTAGTACGTATCACATGAATTGGACATCGTCAATATTTCACCGAGATTAATTTTGATACTTACCGAGCACACGCTGTCTCGTACTCATATTGTACTTCTGCATATTTTTGTGTAGATTCGGACATTGGCGGTAGTGGACTTCAGAGGCAGTCTAGTAGCTATCAGAGGAGACTCGAAGTAGTGCTACATGATCGCTCGTAGACCCTTGAAGTCCCCTTCGGTTATTTTCTTACTGTTATCCATATTCAGATAGTATTGCATTATTTAGAAATTTTATTGTATCTTGTTTTAGAGCTCAAGACTCTGTACTATCATGTCTTGGGAAATTGTTGTTTAAGTAACATTTTACATTTTCTTGTTGAAAGTCTTATTCCGCTAGTTATGCTATTTCGGTTGTATTATACCTAGATTATGTTGTTTACTCTAAATTTGATGTTGGCTTACCTAATTATTGAGGTTAGGTGCCACCACGATCATTGGTGAAATTTTCGATGGTAAAATTTATGTTAGACATTTATTAGTTTCAGTTAATCATAATATTAATATATATATATATATATATATATATATATATATATATATATATATGTACACACCCTTCCTTACACTAGAAAATAGGAAGGAAACACAAGGTTAATCTTACATCTACCGGATGTTTACATCAACTTATGATAGATTCACGATACTTGCCGTTCACAAACATGGTTATCATTAAAATATAGTTAATTAATATACATTTTGGTTTCTTTTATCACATAACCACAATAAATTAGTGTGATTAAATATAAATACCCGTACGAACTAAGTTTTTATCGAAACACGTGACTCGCTATCATTCTGATTTTAGTCACATCTAATCTAACTGTCTAACAAGAATCATGCAAACACCCACCCACATCTGTACACGTCTTCTTAGATTAATTGGTATAATGGTTTTGGCTATTGGTCCCCTCACCCACACACAAAACAAAAATTAAAAACAAATTCTTACACACTTGTCTAGAAAATTAGTTACATTTAATTGTCACTCGATCTCAAGATTCACACTAATCCTACATTCCTGATTCTATCATATGCTTTACATTCAAATTAATTAATTTTAATACTTTGTGGGGTGAGTGATGGTCATGTGGATAGTTAGAAGGGAGAGGTAGAAGAAATGAGATTGAAATGTTGCGTTTAAGATCTTGTTTGGCCAAGCTTTTAGGAGGCCAAAAGTATTTTTTGTGAGAAAAAAGTATTTTTTTTAAAAATTTTATGTATTTGGCCAAGATGGAAAAGTACTTTTGAGAAGCAGCGAAAACAATTTTCTACTTTTGAGAAAAAACTATAAATTCTAGTTTCTTCCAAAAAGCAGAAGCAGAAGTAGAAAATTATTTTTTTTAATACAAAAATATCCTTACTATAAAATTTATATTATGTATATTTTTCAAATTATCCTTTATTAATTTAATTTTATTGCTCCTTTTTTGTTTATACTGTCCTTTTTTCTTTTTTCTTTTTTTTTTATTTTTGTCGTATTTTTATTCTCCTTTTCCTATTCTTCTTTGAAATAGTCTCTCTAATATAAATAGA
This sequence comes from Nicotiana otophora, assembly GCA_000715115.1. NCBI lineage: Eukaryota > Viridiplantae > Streptophyta > Magnoliopsida > Solanales > Solanaceae > Nicotiana > Nicotiana otophora. The sequence continues at coordinate 253,762 of AWOL01S0003023.1, read as the reverse complement.
TCTTTTGTAAAATATATTTTTAATTTATATTAAATGATTGTATTTTGATATATTTGAATTGTCATTTAAACAATAAGTATACCGAACATCTAATATTATTGTTTTGGATAACTAAATTTTATATTGATTAAGATCTAGAATTTTTATTTTATCTACTGTGTTCTAATTAAATAAAAAAATAATTAAATCCTTTTATAATAAATATTTAAATTTATTTCTCTCTCTGTCACGACCCAAATCTCACATGTCGTGATGGCGCCTATTACACTACTACGCAAGCCGACAATTACAATAAATCACGCATCTTTAAATTTGAAAAGATAATAAAATGAGATTAAGAGTAAAATCGCGTAAATAACTGATAAGAAAATATCGCGACTCAAATACAATATCCTCACAGATCCGGGTGTCACTGAGTACATGAGCATCTAACTGACAACATAGTCTGACTACTAAACACTGTCAAGAAAGAGAGAATAGTACAAACAACTAAAAAGAAGGAGAATCGAGGTATGCGGACACCAAGGCAGCTACCTCAACAGTCTCCGATAGATAAAACTCCAAAGCTAGCAATCGCCGTGCTCAGAAGTATCTGGATCTGCACACGAAGTGCAGAGTGTAGTATGAGTACAATCGACCCAATGTACTCAATACGTAACAAGACTAACCTTGGGCTGAAAGCAGTGACGAGCTTAATCGATACAATTCAAATACAGATTTTTAAACAGTGCAATTATGACATGAAATATGACAATAATATCTTCGAGAACCTCAAAATCTACTAGTACACAGTACAAGAATGTTGACTTGCTTGAAAATTTAACAGTTAAGCTTAACATAGATAAAATATGCCAAATATGACTGATATAAGAGATATTACATCTCTATATCTACATATCAATGTGCATATCATATGTGATGCAATACAATGATAACAACAATAAATGATACATGATGTGACAATACATCATGCCAATCAGCCCAAAATAATGATACATGATGTGACAATAAATGGTAACAGAGACTGAGATATGATATGCAATGATGAATGCGACTGAGTACATAACTGCAATTTAAGCAAATAACTAAATAGCAAAAGAACAACTATTGTGGGTCATAATAGTACCAGCACATATCCTGAACATGATTTCTAACATAAATTACAGCTCAAATTCCCTAACACAAAGAGTAGACACGAGTAATAGCAAGATTAAGTGACTACACAATTTCACGGGATCGACCGAGTCACAATTACTAGGGTGCACGCCAACACGCATGTCACCTAGCATGTGCATCGCCTCAAAACCAATCAAATAACATGTATTTTAGGGGTCCATACCCTCATAATCAAGTTTAAAAGTGTTACTTACCTCAAACCGTGCAAATCTCTACTCCAACAAGCCCTTGCCTCACGATTCGGTCTCCAAACGCCTCGAATCTAGCCAAAAATAACTCGATACAATCAACACAATCTATATGAATCAATTCTATATGAAAAAGCTAAGTTCTTAACATAAGTCAAAATTTCAAATCAAAAAGTCAACCTCGAGCCCACATTTCGAAATCTGATAAAATTAACAAAATTCGAACACCTATTCAACCACGAGTCCAACCATATCAAAATCACTCAATTCCTATCACAACTCGACCTTCAAATCCTCAATTTAAAACCTATGAAGTTTATACAATTTTCCCTAATTTTCCAACCCAAAACACATATGAATGAAGAATCATATGTATGGCTAAGAGAGCCAATGAAATAATAATGTTATAAGTGGTTGAAAGTACGGATTTGGTTATATGTAGTGTGAAAGGTTATGAGATGTACGTATTTGTACTTTTGTTTCCAATGTGTTATGAAACCCTATGGACGGTCTATGAAACGCATAGGTATATTGTGTTATGAAACCCTATGGACGGTCTATGAAACGCATAGGTATATTGTGTTATGAAACCCTATGGACGGTCTATGAAACACATAGGTATATTGTGTTATGAAACCCTATGGACGGTCTATGAAATGCATAGGTATATTGTTATGAAATCCTGTGGATGGTCTATGAAACGTATAGATACATTATGTTATGAAATCCTGTGGACGGTCTATGAACGCATAGGTACCTGTGGACGGTCTATGAACGCATAGGTACATTGTGTTATGAAATCCATTGTGATATGAAATCCTGTGGACGGTCTATGAACGCATAGGTACATTGTGTTATGAAATCCATTGTGATATGAAATCCTGTGGACGGTCTATAAAATGCATAGGTGCATCGTGTATAAGAGGTCTAGATGTACGATATGAATAAACACTATGGACGGTCTATGAAACGCATAAGTGTATAATATGATATATGAACCCTAAGGACGGTCTAATGAGACACATTATTAATGCAGACAATAGGTGCCCATTTTGTTGTCCTTGTTTGTACAGGTTGTTTTAATTACATTATATTATGTGTTCCACGTATAGATCATATGGGCATTTTATTTTGAATGATAAATTCTAGCTATACATACTAGTGTTATTCGACAAATGGTAAAAATAATTATAGATTCATGTATGACAACCAAATCTGAATTAGAACCACATACCCTAATCAACTCCTTGAAAATTCCTTCAAGAATTGCCTCAATCCCAGCTCCCAAAGTCCAATTATGAAATTTTACTCTAACCCTCATTTTGAATTCTTATATTCTACCCAAATGCCCCTTCTTCTTCGCGGACGTAGCTCCCTGATCACGACCGCGATGCACAAACACACCATACCTTCGTAAACGCATGGCCTCCTCGCGAACGTGAAGAGCAAACTCCTCCGGCCTCCCAGGTACTCTTCGCAAATGTGAGACCTCTCTCATGAACGCGTATAAGAACACGAGACACTAGACAATCTGCTACTCTACGAAGCCAAATTCAATTCGCAATCAACTCGAAACTCACCCGAGGCCACATGGACCTCAACCAAACATATCAACCAGTCCTACAACACGGTATGAACTTAGTCTAGGCCTCAAATAACATCAAACAACATGAATCGCACCCTAATTCAAGCCTAATAAAAATTAATGAATTTCAACTTCTACAATCGATGTCGAAACCTATCAAATCAATTCCGATTGACCTCAAACTTTATACACAAGTCTCAAATGACACAACTGACCTATTCAAACTTCTGGAATCAAAATCTGAGTCTGATAATCACAAAGTCAATTCGCGATCAAACGTCTCAACTCTCCAAACTTTTATTTTTCATACTTTCGCCAATTCAAACCAAAATCATCTATAGGCCTCCAAATCAATATCCGGACACACTCCTAAGTCCAGAATCACCATACGGAGCTATCGAAACCATTAAAACTCTATTCCGGGGCCATTTACTCAATAGTCTACATCGTGTCAACTCTTTTAACTTAGGCTTCCAAACTTGGGACTAAGTATCCCAACTCATTTCGAAACATCCCCGAAACCAAACCAACCACCCTGGCAAGTCACATAACAAAAATTGAGCACAGAAAAAGAAGTAAATGGCGGAACAAGGCTACAACACTCAAAATGATCGTCTGGGTCATTACACCCTCCCCCTTTTAAACAAACGTTCGCCCTTGAACGGGTCTAGAATCATACCTGGAGTCTAAAATAAGCGTGGATATCTGCTCCACATCTCCTACTCGGTCACCCAAGTAGCCTCCTGAACTGGCTGAACTCTCCACTGCACCTTCACTAAAGTTATGTTCTTTGACCTCAACTTTCAAACCTACCGATCCAAAATGGCCACTGGCTCCACATCATAAGTAAAATCATCATCCAACTGAATCGTGCTGAAGTCCAAAACATGATACAGATCGCCGACATACTTCCAGAGCATAAAAACATGAAACACTGGGTGAACACTCAATAGACTAGGCGGCAATGCAAAGTTGTAAGCCACTTCTTCAATCCTCTCAAGCACTGCAAAAGGCCCGATATATCGAGGTCTCAACTTTCCCTTCTTCCCGAACCTCATAACACTCTTCATGGGCGAAACTCTGAGCAGTACCTTCTCCTCATCATGTAAGAAACATCACGAACCTTCTGATTAACGTAGCTCTTCTGTCTAGACTGCGCCATGTGAAGTTGATCCTGAATCAACTTAACCTTGTCCAAAGCATCCTGAACCAAGTCAGTACCCAATAGCCTAGCTTCACCTAGCTCAAACTAACCCATCAGAGACTGATATTGTCTCCCATACAAATCCTAATACGGATCCATCTGAATGCTTGATTGGTAGTTGTTGTAGGCAAACTCTACAAGAGGCAGCAATTCCTAAGATCCCCCGAAATCCATGACACAAGCCCGTAGCATATCCTTCAATATCTGAATACTGCGCTCGGATTGTCCATCCATCTAAGGGTGGAATGTTGTACTCAACTCAACTCGTGTGACTAACTCTCGCTACACTACTCTCCAAAATTGCGATGTAAGCTACGTGCCCTGATCTGCAATGATGGACACTGGTACGCCATGAAGGCGAACAATCTCGCAAATATAGATCTCAGCTAACCGCTCCGAATAATAAGTAGTCCCAATATGAAGGAAATTCGCAGACTTGTTTAACCAATCCACAATCACCCAAATAGCATCAGAATTCCTCGAAGTCCGTGGGAGCCCAACTACAAAATCTGGAATCTCATGGTGATATGTTCCCATTTCCACTCCGGAATCTCAAGCCTCTGAAGCAATCCGCCCGGTCTCTGATGCTGGTACTTCACCTACTGATAATTTAGGCACCGAGCTACAAACCCCCACAATATTTTTCTTCATCATCCTCCACCAATAGTATTGTCTCATGTCCTGATACATCTTTGCGGCACCTGACCACCTGAATGGAGCACTCTTCTGGGTCAACCTGGTCAAAGGTGCTGCAATGGATGAGAAGCCCTCCACAAATCGACGATAATATCCGGCCAAGCCGAGAAAACTTCGAATCTTAGTAGCTGAAAACGGCTTAGGCCACTCTGAACTGCCTCTATCTTCTTTGGATCCACCTTAATCCTTTCACTTGACACCACATTCCCCAAAAATGCCACTGAACGGAGACAAAACACACAATTGGAGAACTTGGCATAAAGCTTCTCCTCCCTCAAACTATGCAGTACAATCCTTTAATGTTGTGCATGCTCCTCCTGGCTATATGAGCACACCAAGATAATATCAGTAAATACTATGACAAACGAATCAAGATATGGCCGGAATACACTATTCATCAGATGCATGAAGGTTACTAGGGCATTAGTCAGCCTAAAAGACATCACAAGGAACCCAAAGCGACCATAGGGGGTCCTGATTGCCGTATTTAGAATATTCGAGTCCCGAATCTTCAACTGGTGATAACCAGACCTCAAACCAATCTTATAGAACACTCTAGCTCCCTGAAGCTAGTCAAATAAATCATCAATGTGCATCATAGGATACTTGTACTTAATTGTAACTTTGTGCAATTGCCTATAGTCGATGCACATCTGTATAGTACCATCCTTCTTCTTCATAAACGGAACCGGTGCACCTCAAGGCGACACACTAGGCCTAATAAACCCCTTATCAAGAAGCTCCTGAAGTTGCTCTTTCAATTCCTTCAACTCTGTTGGTGCCATACGATACGGAGGAATGGAAATGGGCTGAGTGCCCGACACCAAGTCAATACAAAATACAATATCCCTGTCGGGTGGCATGCCCGACAGGTCTGCAGGAAACACATCCGGAAAGTCTCGTACTAATGGAACAAAATCAATAGTTGGAGTATCAGCACCCACATCCCTCACAAAGGCCAAATATGATAGACACCCCTTCCCAACCAGCTGTTGGGCCTAAGAAACCACCCTACATGGAACATAATCTGGAGAGCCTCTCTACTCAATCCTCGGCAACCTCGACATCGCCAACGTCACGGTCTTATCATGATAATCCAGAATAGCATGATATGGGGACAATCAATCCATACCCAAAATCACATGGAAATCAACCGTACTAAGCAATAAGAGATCAACTCTAGTCTCCAACCCTCCAATGGTCACCACACACAACCGATACACCGGTCTACAACAATAGTATCTCCCACCGGCGTAGATACATAAACAGTTGAAACTAAGGACTCACAAGGTATATCAAAATAACGAGTAAAATAGGATTATACATAGGAATAAGTGGAACTAGGGTCAAATAATATAGAAGCATCCATGTGGCATACTGAGATAATACATGTGATTGTTGTGTTTGAAGCAACGGCCTCTGGTCTGGCAAGGATAGCATAGAATCGAGCCTGACTGCCACCTGACTGGCCTCCCTCTCTAGGGTGACCTCTAGCTACTTGAGCCCCACCCTGAGCTGGCTGAGCGGGTGGTGAAGTAACTGGTGCGGAAGTCGCAGCCTGATTCCTCTGCTAAATTAGACCTCTCGAAAGGTAGGAACAATACCTCTTCACATGACCAAACTCTCCATATTCAAAGCAACTCCGCTATAATAATGGAGACAATTACCGAAGCAAACCCTGAGAACCAGAATAACTACTAGAGGGACCTGGCATAGATAAACCTTGAACTGATGGAGCACGAGTTGAACTCTAAGCTATGAGGGCACTGAGAGATAATTGAACCGGGCGAGTATTGTATGAACTATGGCTAGCTGATGCACCACGATGAACTGGACGAGCCATCTGAGCAGGCGTATAAGGACGACCCCAGCTGTGGTGGGACTAACCCTAGAAGAAACACCGCTGAAACCACCCAAACCATGAGGCCTCTTGGCCTCCCTCTCCTCACGCTCCTAACCATGGACTAGCTCTAGCCCCCGAGCAATATCAACCACCTCACTGAAACTAGTACCTGATACATTCTCCTGAGTCATAACAAAGCGCAGTCCATAGTTGAGGCCATCAATGAACCTCCTAATCCTCGCCGTCTTTGTGGGAACCAACCAGACCGCGTGACGAGTCAACTCTAAACATTGCATCTCGTGTTGGGTCATGGACATACCATCATGGCATAGCTTCTAAACTGCCTACGCAAACTCCTCTATGTAGGTAGGTTGCACAAACTTCTCCAAGAAGAGAATGGAGAACTTGTGCCATGAAAGTGGTGCAGCACCGGTTGGCCTGCTTCGCTCAAAGGTCTCCCCCCATCTAAAGGCTTCCCCTGTCTACTGAAAAGTAGTAAATGGGACACCACTAGTCTCCAAAATACTCGTCGTGCGAAGAATCCACTGCCACCGATCCAAGAAGTCCTGAGCATCCTCTGACTCTGCCCCACGGAATGGTGGAGGCTTGATCCTCCCAAACCTATCTAGGCTCTTTTGCTCCTCATCAATAATAATGGGACCCACCTAGGCCTGAGAAACTACAACCGGCTAGGCTGGTAGTACCCCCGGTGTCTGAAGTCCCTGGACCACCTGCTCTAAAATATAGGCAGCAAGAGTCTAAGCACCTCCCCGGCCTAAGAAGTGGCTAGCGCGGCCAGAACTGAAACCTCCTGAGCAAGGCTAGTGTAAGTAGTCATTATGTGGGACAAAGCCTCCTAAAGGCCTGGAATCACAATGGGCACAGTTGGTGCCTGAGTTGGTCCCACAAGCTCAACTACATCTGGAATCTGCTCCTCAGCTGGAGCAATTGGTGGATTTACTGGTGCTGCTCTAGCTGTTATACGAGCTGCACCTCGGCCTCTACCGCGATACTGACCTCTGGTGGCCCTAGTGGGTGGTACTGGTGGTCATCTGCCTGATCCAGTAGCACATGTCCTCACCATCTGTGAGAGGATAGAATAATAAAAGTTTAGTTTCCAGAATCAACATATTCGCACGACAAGAATACAAGAATGTGAAGTTTTCCTAATGGTTTATCAGCCTCTCGAAGATAAGTAAAAGCATCTCTGTACCGATCTGCAAGACTCTACTAAACCTTCTCATGACTCGTGAGACCTATGTAACCTGGGCTCTGATACCAACGTGTCACGACCCAAATCTCACATGTCATGATGGTGCCTATCACACTACTAGTCAAGCCGACAATTACAATAGACCACGCATTTTTAAATTTGAAAACATAATAAAATAAGCTTAAGAGTAAAATGTCGTAAATAACTTATAAGAAAATACCGCGACTCAAATACAATATCCCTATAGATCCGGGTGTCACTCAGTACATAAACATCTAACTAACAATATAGTCTGACTACTAAACATTTTCTAGAAAGATAAAACAACACAAATAACTGAAAAGAAAGAGAATCAAGGTTTGCGGACGCCAAGGCAGCTTCCTCAAAAGTCTCTAATAGATAAAGCTCCAAAGCTAGCAACCGCCAAGCTCAATAGTATCAGGATATGCACATAAAGTGCTGAGTGTAGTATGAGTACAACCGATACAGCATGAGGACGCCAAGGCAGCTACCTCACAATTCTTTCTCATCACACTCAGTCACTCATCATTGTATGGTACTTGCACTCACTGCTGGTATGTCAGACTCCGGAGAGGTGGATCCTGCCCAAGCGCTAATAAAACCTGTTGCGGCGTGCAGCCCAATCCCATCATGATTCAATATTACCCGTTGCGGTGCACAGCCCGATCCCATCAATATCACTCACAAACAGTCCCTCGGCCTCACTCAGTTATTAATTTTTCGAGTCTCTCGGGCTCACAACAACCATGCCAATCAGCCCAAAATAATGATACATGATGTGAAAATAAATGGTAACAGAGACTGAGATATGATATGGAATAATGAATGCGACTGAGTACATAACTGTAATTTAAGAAAATAATTTAACAGCAAAACAACAACCGATGTAGGTCCTAATAGTACCGGCACTTATCCTAAACATGATTTCTAACATAAATCACAGCTCAACAAAGAGTAGACATGAGTAATAGCAAGATTCAGTGACTATACAGTTTCACGGGATGGACCGAGTCACAATTACTATGGTGCACACCCACACGCCCGTCACCTAGTATGTGTATCACCTCAAAACCAGTCACATAACACGTATTCAGGGGTTCATACCCTTAGAATCGAGTTTAAAAGTGTTGCTTACCTCAAACCATGCAAATCTCTACTCCAACAAGCCCTTGCCTCGCGATTTGGCCTATAAACATCTCGAATCTAGCCACATACAACTCGATACAATCAACACATTCTATAGGAATCAATTCCATATAAAAAGGCTAAGTTCTTTAACAAAAGTCAAATAGTCAACTCAAAAGGTCAACCTCGGGCCCATATTTTGAAATCCGGCAAAATTAACATAATCTGAACACACATTCAACCACAAGTCCAACCATACCAAAATCAATCAATTCCGATCATACTTGACCTTCAAATCATCAAATTAAAGCCTATGAAGTTTCTACAATGTCTCCTAATTTTCCAACCCAAAACACTAATTTAATGGTAAAAACAATAATAGATTCATGTATAACAACCAAATCCGAGTTAGAATCACTCATCCCAATGAACTCCTTGAAAATCCCTTTAAGAATCGCCTCAATCCGAGCTCCCAAAGTACAATTATGAAATTTTACTCTAACCCTCGTTTTGAATTCTTATATTCTACCCAGATGCCCCTTCTTCTTCGCGAACGCGGCTCCCTGCTTGCGATCGTGATGCACAAACATACCATACCTTTGCGAACGCGTGGACTCCTTCACGAACACGAAGAACATACTCTACCTACCTCCCAGGTAATCTTCACGAATGCGAGACCTCTCGTGCGAACGCGTATAAGAACACCAAACACCAGAAAATCTGCATCTTTGCGAGGCCAAATTCAATCTGCAATCAACCCGAAACTCACCCGAGGCCCCTGGGACCTCAACCTAAGATATCAACCAGTCCTAAAACATGGTACGAACTTAGTCGAGGCCTCAAATCACATCAAGCAACATCAAAAGTACGAATCGCACCCCAATTCAAGCCTAATAAAAACTAATGAATTCTAACTTATACAATCGATGTCAAAACTTATCAAATCAACTCTGATTGACCTCAAATTTTGCACACAAGTCATAAATGACACAACATACCTATTCCAACTTCCGGAACCAAAATATGAGTCCAATAACCACAAAGTCAACTCTCAGTCAAACTTTTCAACTCTCCAAACTTTTATTTTTCCAACTTTTGCCAATTCAACCCAAAATCATCTACGGACCTCCAAATAAATATCCGGACACACTCCTAAGTCCAAAATCACCATACAGAGCTATCAGAACCATCAAAACTCCATTTCGATGCCGTTTATTCAATAGTCAATATCCGATCAACTCTTTCAACTTAGGCTTTCAATCTTGAGACTAAATGTCCCAACTCATTCCGAAACATCCCCGGAACCAAACCAACCACCCCGGCAAGTCACATAACAACAATTGAGCACAAAATAAATAGTAAATGGGGGAATATGGATACAACACTCGAAATGACCGGTCGGGTCGTTACGCTCTTTTTAAATAAATCTAATTATAAACGGAACATTTATATCATTTTCTTAATTTGACACTAAAAAGTACCTTTTGAAAAGATTAGTCAAATACAATTTTTTTATTAAATACTTGTAAAACCAATTCTCAAATGAATTGGCCAAACACAAACTAAAATTCTTAAAAAGTTCTTTTTCCAAAAACATACTTTTGAACAACATTATATTTTAAAATTAGCAGCTTTTGACAACATGATCATACGGCCTCTAAGTGGTGGATGATGATTGCTATTTAGGTTCAAGTACTTCTCATGTTAATGTTATTTTCTAAACATCAACAAGACAGTCAATTTTACCCATATGTAGACATGTATGTTATACCTATATATTGGTTGGTGTTTTACGTATTGTATACGGTCGAAATAGATTTCGGCCTTCATACGTCTGATCGAGTTTGAAAGATAATCGATCGAAGTGAGACCTCGAGATGGGTTCCGAAGATGGTACAAACAAGCTTTGAATCCGAGGGGCTGATCAATATCGAGTTCGATAACATTGTCAAGCTCGGATCCAAATCGAACTATGATGCAAAGTAACGCTATCAAGCTTATGATCCAGAGACCAACCAACATTGACCCCGAATAAATTCGAGAACTCGAGTCAGAATCGAGCTCGAGCCAAGATCGAGAGCTCGAGTCAGAATAGAGATTAAACCAAGATCGATAGCTCAAGTGAAGATCAAGCTCGCAGACAAAAGCCATTGCAATCCCACTAAAGAGAATCTTGGCAGAAATTATGGAAAAGCTGATTTATCGTGGGTCTCCCACTAAGTAATTTTAATTATGTTTAGAGGAAGATCCCTCTACTATAAAGGGCATGGTTATCATTTCTGTAAATGATGTTTTTTCCGAGCTTACATTTAATCAAAATACTATATTCTCTCATAGTAAAGAATTGTTCTTTCAAGCTTCTTAGATTGATTCCACTTGTTGAGTCCTAAAATTTATATTCTTTACAACCTTATCTATTTTGCACTCTTTGCAATCCATATTTATATTTTTATTTATCCTTATAATTTGTATTAAGTTGTGCCACATATCCTTAGAACTACGTACAAATCTAACTCCATCCATTTTTCGAGTAAACAGTTTGGCGTCCACCGTGGGGCTAAAAATAACAGTGGTTATTTGATACGAATCTGAAGAAACACAGTATTATGTTTTGCACTCGGTTCTGAAAATATCTTGGATTTCGGGTTAGCAAGGACTAACCACCAATACAATGGCTTCACCAATCGACAACGGAGTCGGTCTTCAAGATGAGAACAATAACTTGACACCCAGTACCGAAAGGCCACTTGTAAACGCCATTGGAGCTCGAATCGGAGCGCCAATAGATATCAATTCGCATGTAGACATTGAGGCGAACCTCCATGATGAACCCAAGAATATCATCCATGGTGGCACTCGGTTAATAGCTTCAGATACCCATAACGTTGAGGAAAACAGCGTTAGCTTGTGTATGATTTTTGAAATGTTGCAAGCCCAACAAGAAGCAATAGCTCAGTTGCAGAGCCAAACCTAGCTACAAAGCAGGCCGGAGCCCAGTCCACCTCGAGAAATCACCCACAGAACGGATCCATCCATAGTGAAGTCAAATGAGCAAGAATCGGGGACTACTCCTGAAATTGCTCGAGGAACTCACAAAGCGAGTCGAAGCCAATGATAAAAAAGTAGAAACTTACAACTCTAGGGTCGATCAGATCCCGGGAGCTCCACCAATGATAAAAGGAATGAATTCGAAAAAATTCATGCAAAAACCTTTTCCCTCGAGCATAGCCCCGAAACCAATCTACAAAAAATTCCGGATGCCCGAAATTCCCAAATATAACGGAAGGACCGATCCCAATAAGCATGTCACTTCTTACACGTGTGACATCAAGGGCAATGATTTAGAAAACGATGAAATTGAATCTGTGTTGTTAAAAATATTCGGAGAGACCCTCTCGAAGGGGGCAATGATTTGGTATCACAACCTACCACCAAATTCCATAGACTTGTTCGCCATGTTAGAAGATTATTTTGTGAAAGCACATGCCGGTGCTATAAAAATCGCAACGAGGAAATCGGTCCTCTTCAAGGTAAGACAAAAGGATAACAAGATGCCAAGGGAGTTCGTATCTCGTTTTCAAATGGAACGAATGGAAGGTGGCAAAGACGATTGGGTAGTTCAGTCTTTCACTCAAGGTTTGAACGAACGAAGTTCGATGGCTTCACAGTGATTAAAGCATAACCTGATCGAATACCCAGCCATCTCGGAGGCCGACGTGCACAATCGGTACCAATCAAAAATTAGGGTCGAAGATGATAAATTGGGGTCTGAACCCGCTGTTCAAAGGGATACTAATCGAGAACGAGGTCCGATCTGGGATCGATACCAACTATACAACGGAAGCCACAAATTTAGTAAATCGAGACATAACCTCGGGCAAAATAACAAACAAAGTGATCGAGGTCAAGAGTCCCGGGGGATGATGAACAGAAGTAGGTTCGATAGGCCTGCCGAATCTAAGAAAGCACCTCGGTTATCGGAATATAACTTCAGCATTGATGCATCCTCCATCGTTTCGGCTATCGGACACATCAAAGACACTAAATGGCCTCGACCCATGAAGACTGATCCTGCCCGGAGGAATGCCAATCAAATGTGCGAATATCATAGCACCCATGGCCATAGAACGGAAGATTGCAGGCAACTAAGAGAGGAAATAGTCCGGTTATTCAATAAAGGGCACCTTCGAGAATGTTTTAGCAATAGGGCGAAGAACCATTTTAAAAACAGGAATTTCGGCAAGCAAAACGAACAAGAAGAACCACAACACATCATTCACATGATCATCGGCGGCGCTGATACCCCTCTGGGACCAGTGCTTAAACGCACTAAGATATCGATTGTGAGAGAAAAGCGATCTCGAACTCAAGATTACACACCCATACGAAACTTTGTCCTTCAATAATGAAGATGCAGAAGGAGTCATACAACCTCATAACGATGCACTGGTAATATCCGTACTCATGAATAAAACTAAAGTTAAGTGTGTGTTGATTGATCTAAGTAGCTCGGCCAATATCATCAGATTGAAGGTTGTAGAACAGCTCGTCCTGCAGGACCAGATCGTACCCGCAACCCTGGTTCTAAACGGATTTAATATGGCATGTGAAATCACCAAAGGCGAGATAATGCTACTAATAAATGAGGCCGGAACCATCCAGGAATGAAGTTCCACGTGATCGAAGGCGACATGAGATACAACGTCCTTTTCGGAAGGCCATGGATCCACAACATGAGATTTGTACCTTCGACTCTACACCAGGTCCTCAAATTCCCAACATCGAGAGGAGTCAAAACAGTGTACGGAGAACAACCAGCCGCAAGAGAAGTATTCGTCGTCGAGGAAGCGAAACCAATATCCTCGCCTTCACCAGTAAAGGGATCGAGCTCAGAAGGGGAACGAAATACCAAATAGCAATCACAGACATCGGCTTTGACCCAATTAGATAACCAGAAGATCGAAGAAGATGATGATCAGAGGATCCTTCATGATTCCCGATGACTCCGATGCCACCAAATCAACGATTTAGGAACTAGATCAAGTCACACTAATCGAGCACTGGCCCGAACGGAAGGTATACCTGGGAACGGAGTTGAGCCCCGAAATCACAAAGAAACTTATTCAATTTCTTATCGATAACATTGATTGCTTTTACTGGTCCCATTTAGATATAACAGGGATCCAACCGGACATAACGACACATCAGCTAAGCTTGGACCCTAGGTTCAGACCGATGAAGCGAAAGAGAAAACCCCAGTCCGAGGTAAAGCACACATTCATAAAGGACGAGGTAACCAAACTTCTCAAGATAGGGTCCATTCGGGAGGTGAAATATCCTGAATGGTTAGCCAATGTAGTTGTAGTGCCTAAAAAAGGGAACAAACTTAGAATGTGTGTGGACTACAAGAATTTGAACAAAGCATGCCCCAAAGATTCTTTTTCCCTGCCCAACATCGATCACATGATCGATGCCACGTCCGGCCATGAGATTCTCACTTTTCTCGATGCCTATTCCGGGTATAACAAAATCCAGATGAACTCGGAGGACCAGGAAAAGACTTCATTTGTCACCAAATATGGAACATATTGTTATAATGTGATTCCCTTCGAGCTAAAAAATACAGGAGCTACTTACCAACGCCTAGTAAATAAAATATTCGAAGAACAAATAGGTAAATCAATGGAAGTTTATATTGATGACATGCTAGTTAAATCCCTGCACGCAGAGGATCATTTTACCTATTTGCAGGAAACGTTCAAGATTTTGAGGAAATACGACATGAAGCTCAACCCCTAAAAATGTGCTTTCAGGGTCGATTCGGGCAAGTTCCTCGGCTTCATGGTGTCAAATCGGGGAATCGACATTAACCCCAATAAAATTAAGGCCACCGAAGACATCACCATCGTGGACAGCGTGAAAGCTGTACAAAGGCCAACTGAACGGATTGCAGCCTTAGGCCGATTCATTTCGAGATCATCAGATCGAAGTCATAAATTTTTCTCTCTACTCAAAAAGAAGAATGATTTTTCTTAGACCCCGGAATGCCAACAGGCATTAGCGAAACTAAAACAATATCTATCGAGCCCACCACTTCTTCACACTCCAAAACCATATGAAAAACTTTGCTTGTACTTGGCAGTATCGGAAATCGCAGTAAGCGGTGTCCTAGTTCGGGAAGAACAAGGTACGCAATTTCCTGTTTATTATATAAGTCAGACCTTAGGAGAAGCAAAAGCTAGATATACGCACCTAAAAGAATTGGCACTTGCACTGATAACAACAACAACAACAACAACAACAACAACAATAACAACAACAACAACCCAGTAGAATCCCATTAATGGGGTCTGGGGAGGGTAGTATGTACGCAGACCTTACCCCTACCCCGAAGGGGTAGAGAGGCTGTTTTCGAAAGACCCTCGGCTCAAAAAAAAAAAAAAAA